>PNEQ01094299.1:0-46448 GCA_003012365.1 Medauroidea extradentata | reverse complement strand
TTTAATGTGCTTACTTACCGTCAGTAGTATAATAGTTTATAAGCTTACACAATCGTGTGTTCAATTTTCGTGTGCTATTCATTGGTACTCTGAAGTTTAGCGAAACGATTCCTCATCAGCTTGTTTCAATACGTCGACATTGCATGTCTGCTGCATTGTTATTGGCGTCACGTATTTGACTGAATCAGAATACTGCTACTGATACACCAGAGCGTATGTGATTCGCAGATAGAACCCCAAGACGCGAGGCAGCTAATAAATCCAATCACTGACTATGAAGCACAACTGCTGGCGTACAAGTAATACGTTGAAATCAGATGGTGCAAAAATGTTTCACGAAAATTCAGAGTCCCCAACAATAAGTAATTTACGTGACCTTGCTCAGTTCCTTTGAATACAAATACTATGCTTATTTTATTTGCATACTTTCAAAACCAGACATGTATAGCTTATTCATTTTCACATAAGTAAAGTAAAAAAAAACTAATATGTTAAGATACAATCGAAAATGAATTATAATAAGTTTACTATTCTTCGTCATTTTACTGCTAAATTATGGTAATAATATGAAATATGTCAATATCATATTTCGTTTGTTATTAAATAAAATTTTTTCATGTGTAGTTTAGAAATAACATTATTGGCATATCTGGCTTTGAACTTGCACAGTGAAAACATTTTCATTGCTGCAACAGTATGTTTATTTAAATATGAGACACTTCAAAGCTACTTTGCCGCAATGCATTTTTTGTTTAAAAGTTACACTTACTGTAAGAAAAGTTGTGTTATGATCAAACTAATTTGTTAGAAATCTCTGAGGTGAAAATACTTGTGGCATTTTTAACACACGCTTTATGTTGGGAAAAAATTATTTCCATTGCTTCAAAGAAACTTCTATTATTTCCAAAGAAAACTTAATCAAGACAATATGTGACACAATACATAAGTTTTCCACATAACAATTGCTGTAAAGAAAGATTTCTTTACAGCTAGGGACTGGAAAATTTCGCGAATTCAATGACCTGCAGGCTAGAATCCATTGTACTATGCAAACCCCGACTATTTGTCAACTACCTGCTACTCAGTGGTACAACAGACAATGAACGAATAGACGGGGCTTGAGTATGCATAGTGCAATGGATTGAATTCGCGAAATTTTCCTGTCCCTAACTATGAGGCAAAATTACTTTGCAGTGATACATATTTAGATATATTTTTTTGTAGTGGCAACGAAAGTGTTATTACTGTGTTGTCGGTGACAGCATTTCGTAACTGAACGCCTTTCAATAAGCAGCAGCTGCCGTACCCTTGCCAGGTATTCGCTGTTTCAATGAGGTGGACATGTCTGGTTTTGAGCGAAAGTAGGCCTACAAATTTTCGCCTATTTCTTTTTAAACAGACAGATAACTTTTGATTAAATCTGTCAATATATTCATATGTAACTAACCAACCTTATATTGAAAATATGTTCACCTTATTTTTGGATTTTTGTGGACATGTCTGGTTTTAAAAGTTTGATCCTTATTTGTGTAGAATAGTTTAAAGAATGTTGTCAAATTGGTTTCAAGTGTTTCGGAGGGAGGGTGAAAATGTATACCACACCCACCACTTCTTAAGGGAGTCGCCTACCACACGCTTAAAATGCATTCCAGTGTGTACGTAAACTGGCTATTTCTACGGAATTTTTACACATGCGCCCATTGTGCCAACTAACGAAAAGTAATTGATAAAACACCATGTTCATTACAAACACTGTTTCTAAGCCTCCCAACGAGGCTAAAATCTGCACCTTTTCAGACTGTCGTACTTCAAAATATACTAACCGGGTGTATATGAAAGTCAGATTGAGATGACCATTGAACTTTGCTACAGACGTTCCATCAGTAAAATCATATGGTCACCGCTTAGTGTCCCATAGTAAAAACTGTTCGGCGGGAACCTTGGACACTACTTCAGCGCGTGACTCGTTGTGGCGATGCGGCATTTTACGCGTGCTCCAAGATCGACCTTACTGCTCCGTCGCTTTTAAAGTCTACGCTACAATTGAGTTAGCCCATGGCATACGCACAGGCACACATCAGATGTACATATAAATATCGTAAGCTACATTTATCGCCGCACAAGCACAGAAGTTCAGGAAGTCTACACAAAGTGTGCCGGAAATGATGGCTGGTATATTATTTGTTTGTGTGTTGGCAGCACTAGTAAATATAATTGGATACTATACCGGATACAACTATAGTCAAGTTCATTCCAAATTAATCGATTACCAATCTCCACATGAACTCGACAGTATCCTTCCTCATTCTGATTGGCTGCGCACGGCGCACACGCACAGAAAAATTTTACTTTTTACCAAACTTTCTGTGCGCCGATCCTATGCTGTTTTTCTGTGCGCGCATTGTAGCGCGTGGCATTTAGAAACTGTGCTTTGGAATTCCTGTGCGTGTGGTATATTCTGTGCTAAATCAATTGTAGCGCAGTCTTAAGCCTCTAACGCGCATGTGCACGCTGATGGACCAATCATAAGCTTATGTGGCATTCGTCGCTACGTGAGCTTGTCGCTGCGCCACGAGCTACTGTGGACTCCCTATAAAAGTCAATATTCATATTGCTTTCATGTGTGACTTGCCTGTATGTGCTAATAACGTCACACAGTCGTATCCATTTATATTATGTATGAAACAAAGATGATACACTTATCGCTTTCATATCTGGTGAAGTAGGTTGTGAACATTTTGTTTATCCACAAGACTACATGGGAACTACTTTATCCTATCACCAGTGAGAAACTAAGACTGTATGCAGCTGAAGACTCGTTTGATTCATATGTTAGCGTTGCAATATGTCGCTACAACATTGTGTTCTGTTTGTTGATATACTCACGCTAAACGTTTTAAATGTTCTTATACTGGGTATAATTCGTTTGTCGAATATAACAATACACGAGGTATTTTCTCACTACACTAAAACAACATTTAAAATTAAAAACAAGCAGAGTAAATGTTCAAATAACGAAAAATTAACCGTCGACATGTTTAAAACTTTACAGAACGAATCATTAAAGTAAATCAAAGTTCTCCAGGATACAAGCAAGCAGTTCCACATCGCACAAGAACATCAGTCACAGTGAAAGAAAGATCCATTGGTAGATATATTTTTTAACGAATTTTGAGCAAACTTGTTTCAATACTTTACGTTCACTTTTGTAGCTATGTCAGTTCTACGACCTTGTCAGATGACAGAACATCTTTTCCTCTCCCCACAACGCTGGGGGATATGCGGGGCGGTGACGAGTGTTGGATGCTATGGCCAACAGGGTTTCGGCTTCATGATTGGTGTACGAACTCTTCACGTCTCGTGGTAGCCAATGGGAGGAACGATAAACAAGCACCAATAGACGGTGCATATGGTTTATGGACAGGGTGGAAGCCAACAGGCGGTGTGTATGGTTTGTAGAGGGTAAAAAGTGTAGGGGAATTCTACGACCTCGGCAGTTGACAAAACATTTTTAGAGTAGGTGTGCAGAGTGGTTCGTGGTGGAGGAAGTAAGGGGAAGCGTAGGAAAAAAGTTCTGTGAAATGACGAGGTCGCAGAAGTGACCTTTTCCACACATCTGCAGCTCTTCTTAACGGTTACTGGCAGCGTGTCTTTGTGCAGAGGCGTAGCTAGTTTCGCTCTGCCAATGAAAATATAGTTACTGAGACACCGCACATTTTTGATTTGCTGGCACAACTCCAAGACGCGGAGAGTTAAAAAACATCCAATCACTGAACATATACAAACAGCTGCAGGTGTGCAAGTTACGGCATTGAAATAAGTTTGCGGAGAATTCTTTTCACCAAAAATCAGTGTTTCTACCCATTGGCTACTTGTGATGCGTTGGTGTTTGAGGGGGAGGATGGGGGGCTGACGCTCACGAAGTATGGCGTGAGCGATTAGCGGTGCTGATGGGGGGCCTAACCATGCGTAGCGGTCTGATTTAATTTAAAGCGGGTTGTAAAGGGTTGGGAGGGAGTTGGGTAGGGGGATCGCAGAGGTGCAGGCAAATACACCTTCCGGTCGAGTATCAACACTATTAGCAGCCGACCCCACGTGCGGCTGACAGGCAATTACCGCCACCAGTTAGGACCGGGAACAATAGCGCGCTGGCTGTTTTGTGCTCGCCCCTGTTCTGCCTTCCACTGTGTGTGTGTTGTTTGTGTGTGGGGAGGGATGGCGTCTGCATACAGACACTGCTAGCGTCGCGTGCCAGCAACACCCCTTATAAGAGCCCAGCCCACCTGCGCTTGCGATACGTTGTAGCGAGTTACGATTATTACCGTTTTGCGAGGCGAAACTACTCAAGGGTGTTCAAGTGCGTTTAATACAAAAAATGTTTTGTTTTTTTACGAAATAGTATTAGTTGTGCAGACGATACCTGTGAGTACAATTTTTGGCGAAACGATTTTAGATCCCATAGTTTTGTCATAACAGTGCGTCAAAGTCAAATTTGTATGTTACACTGCCAGGCAAGTAGTGAAATCCACTTAATTGATTTAAACAAAATAATTCAATGTCAAATAACATGCCATGGGGTACATAACAAAATATTAGAAAAACTCACATTGAACAAGTTTCGTATTTTAAAATTTTGCAGAAATTTAGTTTTTTTGCTGCACTTTTTCGTTATTTTTTTTTAAATTCAAAACATTACCTTGTATCTTTATAAATGTTTGTATACGTAGCCGATTGCGTGTTATTTCACTGTGAAGTGTTTCATTTGAGTAGGTCAATTGGCTATCAATATTTGCATGGCAGCGTAACATGCAAATGTTAACTTTGCCGCGCCATTATGAGAACACTATGCGAGCTAAAATTGTTGTAAGAACAAATTTTACTCACAAGTGCCTACTGCAAACCTAACACTACTTCATGGAAGGGCGCCGCCTAACCACGCATTAGAGCCTCAACAGTGACGGAGCAGTAAGGTCGACCTTGCAGTACGCATCAAATGTCGCACCCCCACAACGAGCCAAGCACTGAACTAGCGTGCAACATTCCCACCGATATGTATTTATTATATGACTTTAAGCGATGGCAAAATAATTTCATTGGTGGAAAGTCTGTAGAAAGTTCAATGCACGTTTCAATCTGACTGTCACATTCATTCGGTGAGTATGTGTTGAAGTACGGCAGTCTGTGCCATGAAGAATGTTTTCTTTTCGTACTATGGTACTATGGGCTCATGTGGAATAGTTTTGTTTTAAAACACTTGTTTACGAACACACTGCAACGCTGTGGTCGAGGGGTCAGGCCTCTCGCCTCCCACCTAGGCGCTCCGGGTTCGATTACCGGCGGGTTTTTAAGGTTTTAATGTAAAGATTCACTAATGTTATTTATAAATAGATTCAACCATGAAATCTTTCAGAACCTTACGGGGCCGATTTTTTCAGTGTTATAGTTACACGTAATATTCTTGAGAGAACCTCTGCCAACTGAGAAAAAATATTTACTTTCTCGAAGAAATAGTTCTTAACTGCTGTGCCATTATTCATTATACTTTTTGTGATATGAGTCCCTGATGTCTGGAAGGTCTTCAAAATTATTTCTTAAATCTTGCACAGTCGAAAGTATCTTACACTTTACTTGGGGGTTCTTGGAATGATTCTTCAAATACTTTAAAATGTACTTATTTTATTACCCTTTAAAGTGAGTACTTTTATAGGCGTATTTATGTCAATCTATCAGTCTTGTTTGTTTGTATCCTTCCACCACTTGTTGTGCATGGGCATTGCTTTGTAAGGCGTTTACAATAATTTGTATGCTAGATCCTGGTAGAATTTCTTGATCACGTAACCACTATGATGTATCACGAAATATTTTCATAAAATGCGTGCAAAAAATCAGCCCGATTAACACTTCGGACGCAGGCGAACTTTACTTTATAAACCAGTGGTTCTCAAAGTGGGCGCTACCGCCCCTTTGGGAGCGATGGGCTGGCTTGTCTAGGAGGGGCGATAATGTTCCAAGGGGGCGGCAGGGGGGCGATAGGGGCTGACAGGCCAATCAGATCAAGGATACTGCCGAGCTCATAGAAACAAACGAGTGATAATTTGATAAGTTGCCAGCAATCGATGTAATTTACAAATAAAAGCCTAATAATGCTTCTGAATAATTTTGATTAGAGAAATTATTTTAAATGACTGTCAAATAATGTAAAATTTCACAAATATGTCTTCATTTTTGTTCTCAAGTGGCCTTGCAAAATACGTCTTCGGCCAGAAATATATTTAATACAGGCGACTACAGTGTTTCTTATAGTTAAAACAATATTGACAATACAATTATTATTTTACTTTTTTTGGCAAGTACTGCTCGATTACTTACACGTGCCTTCAACGTCAAAGATTGAAAATCACAGAGACAATATTCACAAAGAAACATCGTAAATAACAAAGAGGTCAGAGGTATGTTTAAACTCATTGCTACCAAAATATGTATGTGAAATTTATTGATACGCTACTCTCCAATGTTTTGTAAAGATTCGGCAGTTCTGTGTCTGTTCTATTTTCGTTTGTATCAGTATATATTGTCTCTGGTAGCAGTCAGGTTCGTGAAGTTTGTGTGTTGTTGTGCCCGTGCGTACTGTGTGTAGACTAAATCAATTGTAGTGGAGCCTTAACAATATGAGTAGCTACTATACACCCGAGATTCAAAGGAATATAGTCAATTTGTTTAAAATATATATTTACATAGCAGTATAAGTTTTGCTGAGGTTTCACTAATTTTATACTTTTATTTATTTTTTTTGCAATTTTGTGATATTATTCAACAAACATTACTGTCACATATATTCAAACATTACTGTCACATATATTCATGGCTTGACTTTTTTCTTTAGGCTAAAAATGGCAGAGCCAGTAAAATAAAAAAAGAAATGCAGACAATATAGTGTGGATTATGGATTTATTCCTTCACCAAGAAACCAGCAGCTACCCACGTACATTTTATGCGAAAAACAATTTTCTAACAAGCAATGAAGCCTTCCAGACTGAATGAAAATTTCAAGAATGCACATCCTGACCAGGCGAATAAGAACTTAGTTTTTTTTAAGTCACTTCGTGACACATTTCATAAGCGGCCAACAATGTTAAACATGCTTCACGGCAGCAAATGGATGGATTGCATGCGTCATACAACATTTCATTTTTGATTTAAAATCTGGAAAGCCACTTATAATTGGTGAAGAACTAATCCTACCCGCAGTGAGTGAAGTTTTGAGCACTGTTTGACATAAGCCACCACATGACGTAAATAAATGATTCCTCTCAATAATAGTTCAGTGCAAAGACGCATAGATGAAATGGCTGCGGATGTAGAAGACACGTTGTGCGCTACCCAAAAGACAACATAATTTGGATTACAGCTGGACGAATCAACTTTACCATGCAATGAATTTTTGCTTTTATCTTCTGTACATTTTATAAAAGATAAAACCTTGATACAAGTGTTGGTATTTGTAAAGGAACTAAAAACCGATACTAGAGGAGAATCAATATTCCGTGTGTTTGAGCTGTTCTTGAATGAAAAGGAGATTCAACTTACTAATATTCTCACTTGTGCAACTGATGGAGCACCATAAATGACTGGTCGTTATCGTGGATGTATCACTTAGGCTACTCGAGAAAATTAGTGCCAAATCTAATTACCATTTACTGTGTGATTCATCGATGATATCTGGTGGTAAAAAAACCTCAGTGGCCGTCTACACAGCTCATTAGCTACGTACTGTTATTATTGCAGTGAATAAAATTAAATATCATGCTCTCAATGATAGACTGTTTCGGGAGCTTTGTGCTGAGAATGATGAAGACTTCGAACGTTTGTTGCTTTATACTGAAGTTCGTTCACTATCAAAGGGAAATAGGTTGAGCTGCTTTTACAACATTTTTGATACTGTTGTGGAGTTTTATGAAGGCAAGAATGTTCTGATCAGCGAGGAACTCAAAGAAGTACGGCATGCAGTTGCGTATTTGCCTGACCTTTTTGCAAGTTCAGTGAAATGAACTTGCAGTTGCAAGGAAATGACACCAACCTTGTTAAGGCCATAAGTACATTTATCGCAAAATTAAGTCTATTCAAACGCAACATAAGTCACCGAGAGCTAAATTAATTTTCAAGTTTGACTGAGATCGATCAGAAAATGAGGATTCAAGATTATGCTCTGCAAGTTTTCTGTGACCACCTAAATGTGCTGCATGAAGATATGTCTGAGCGATTCAAGGATTTTCCCGCACTGAAAATTCCAGACTGGGTGATAAATCAATTTTCATATATTGTGGGTGGACCATTTGAGGAGGTAATAACTGCACTACAAAATGATTTTGAACTGAAGTCGAAATTCAAGAAATCAAACTAAGATGTTTGATTACAGAAGGAAATTCCTGATCGTTACCCTGCATTATGTACAGTAATTAAGAAGCTCCTGATTCCGTTCCTCACATAATATTTAGTGGAACGTGGTTTCAGTGTTGTCAGTTTCCTCCTCACCAAGCAAAGAAATCGACTCCAAGTTTGCAAACATGATGATTTAAGACTCATATTAAGTGACTTCAAACCGGTCACTGGGAAACTAATATCACATCATCAATGCCAGCCATCACATTAGAAATTAGTAGAAGTATTGTAGGCCTCATTTCTGCGTAAATGTAATTGTTAAGTTACTAAGATTTCCAAGATGTTATTTCATTAGAAAAGTTCATTAGTTTGTCATCGTATTGAATTGTGTTGTATCCATCATATTAGAAATGTATAGAAGTGTTGTACTCACAATCAGATAACATATGTGTAAGTGTTAAATATCTAATTAAGAATTCAAAATATCTTATTTATTTGCATCCAGTTCATCAGATTTCTGTGTGTAACAGTAACTGAATGTTCAGTTTTTATTATATTGAATTTTATGGCATCAATACCGTTAGGAACTTTTACAGAAGTGTTATACTCTTTATCTGATATATAATTGTTAAATGACAAATATTTCAAGATGCATTGTTTCTTTGCAGCCAGTTAATCAGTTATCTAGGTGCGAAAGAATTTTAATTTGTTATCGTATTGCACTGTATGGCATTAATTGCACAAGGAAGATATAAAAGTGTTGTACTTACTGTCTGATGTGTGTAATTGTTGAATGACAACAACTTCAAAATATATTTAATTTATTTGAAGCCAATTCATAATTTGTCTGTGTGTAACCAAATTTTGAGTTATTGTTTTACTGTATTTTATTGCTTCTGTCACACTAGGAATTTATAGAAGTGAAGTGTTTGTCTCACTGTCTGATAATACAAAACCTTCAAAAGATATTATTACTCTGCAGCCAATAAGTTAACTATTTGTAGCATAGTGAAAGTTTGCTATTGTTTTGAAGTGTATTGCTATTGCATTTTTTAGTAAGTTGCAAAAACTAATATTCTGAGTAACAATTTTTATAACTTCATAAAGAAGTACGGGGTAGGGGGCGCCGGGTATTGATTTAAGGCCCCGAAAAAGTTTGAGAACCACTGTTTTAAACGATAATAATTGAAATTTACGTCCCCTGTAACTCTGAAATGAGCACGATCTACGTGTGTATATGACATGTTTTGTTGCCAGTGATGTGTACTACACGGCTGCCGAAGACTGTCGGTTGAGTAATGGAACATATTGTATGAGGTAGTGAAAATATTTATTGTTGCTCGCCTACTGGCCGTGTGTTTGTGCAAGTGAGGCACGGCGCTAAGGGCGATGTTGACCGGCTCATCTGGTGCTGTATCACCTCTAGCGTAAGACAGTGAAACGGCGTGCAGTGGTACCGGAAATCACTCTCCTGACTGACACTTTAAGTGATGACCACATCTTTTTACTGGTGGAAATGTTTAAACAAATGGCATTGCATGTTCTTAAAATAGTTTCATAAGAATCTTGTGAGTAGTTTTCGAAATGCTTTGAAACTACGTTTCCGTCATCGGTTTCGTACATTGACGCAGTGGGCACGTGTGGAATAGTCAAGTTAAAAAATAACGTATTTACTAAAACACGGAAATGCACTTTAAACGTGTGGCAGGTGGCACCCTTAAGAGAACTAAGTAGGCCTACCTGGAATATGAAATGTGTTGTATTGAGTAACGCGTGTTCCTTTTTAAGCAAAACTGTGGAAAACATCTCTAGTAGGTTTATCTAACAAAATAATACACAACTCAAATAACTTCACACATGCAGTACGCTTATTAAAAACATGATTTTGGGGTTCCTCAAAATAATAATTTTTTTCAAGGCAAAACACACAACGGTTTTATCTAATTACAGTAAACTCCCGTACATACGTGCGCCGATTAGCTGTTTTTAGAGTTTCCGTGCGACTTTCTGTGTGTTTATCATTGTAAATAACAATACAAATTTGGTAAAAAAAAACTACCATTTGGGAACCTAAGATATTACCTTATGCCCACACGACTGGGTTAACGAGATTTTAACGTCACTTTTTTTTTCGGGTTTACCATGCTCCCTAGACGTATTTTGATTTATTTGGGAAAACGGATTCGCTATGGATGAGTAAATACAGCATTTTTAGACAAAAATATGTCGTTACGGTGTTTGAGTGAATTGTAAATAAATTCTTTTTTTATTATTTTAATAATGACAAATGAGCTATTTTCGAATTATATGTGTTTTTCAATTATCATTGCGTTGTCCAACGTTAATTGACATGGGTAATCGGAAGTTTGATGTATGCAATTAAGGAAATTTTAATTAATATATTAACTAGCCATATCTATAAAACGATTCTAGAAAAAATTAGATTATATGGCAGTAAAAATCATTTTTAACAAAACGTGCAACAGTTTTTCAATATTACCGCTCATTTAAGGATGGGGAAAAAATATTATGGTGAAAGCAGTAGAAGTGAAGAATAGAGACTAGAAGTTTTCGCGAAAATATTTTTGTATCACTTTGTTTCAGTGCCCTACGTGCACATCCGTAGCTGTACTTCATGATTATTGGCTTTATTTATTTATTCAGAGACGTTTATCATTTGACTGTGCCAATCAGAGACAGGGTACTGCCACCCCGCACAGCTGTGATTCGTGGGTATATAACCCCAAGACACAGAGTTAAAAACATCCAATCTTAGACCATGGTTAAAGTCAATTATATTACAGGTTAGAAAGAAAATACGTTTTATTATGGGAGAGCGTACCACAGGAAAAATTTCTGCCACTAGTTTACTGCAATCGCTAATATACCAGAGAAATACGAAACTGTAGAAAATGAAATTTAAATAAAACTTGGAAATAATAGAAGACATTTAATTTTAAAGTGAAAATTAACCGATTTCGCGTTTTAAATTATCAACTTAATGTAACCCTAAAAGTCAGGAAAGCTCTGTGTTTGGTCAGTTTGGTGCACTACCGATACCAGCGCTCAAGCGGCAGAAATTCCCCCCGTGACAAACTTATAACATTTATCTTTCTAAACTGCAGTAGAAGTAACCTCGACCATGGTTCAGAGCTGCAGATTTAGAGACCCCTGATTTTCGCGAAAAGAAATTTGCCCCGCTTTGTTTCAGTGACTTGCATGCACATCTACAGTTGTGCTTCATGGTTACTGGCAGCGTGTCTTTGTGAAGTGATGTTTCTCATTTGACTGCGCCAATCACAATCACGTTACTACAGCTTCACAAGTTTGTGATTTTCCAATAAAACCCCACGACACGTCAAAGCTAAGACGTCCAATCACTGATTATCAAGTAGAACTGCAGATATGCACTGAAACATAGTGGTGCAAAAAATATTTTCGCTAAACGTTCTAGTCTCTAATGATTAGGGCCATGACATTTTCACGAAAATAACTAAGCCACAGTTTGTTTTAGTGCCTTACGCGCACATATGTAGTTCTGCTTCATAGTCTGTGATTGGATGTTTTAACTTTCACGAGTCTTGAGTTTATATCCACAAACCACAGACGTGTGGTGTTACAGTAACCTTATTCTGATTGGCTCAGTCTAACGAGAGACGTCACTTCACAAAGACACGCTGCCAATAACCATGATGCAGACCTGCTGATGTGTATGTAACGCATTGAAACAAACTGGGGCAAAATTCTCTTCGTGAGTATAGTCCATGGCCGTACTAATGATGGATCATGGCCTTGAATAGTGGTCAGTATTCCCTATGAGGGGGCTATGAAGGAGTGAGCTGGGCGTGTACAGTAGTAAAGTGTGTATGTGTGTTGCAGCAGCCACAGGCGGAGAGGCGCGGGTTCGGGTCTCGGCTCAGCACCGGCTGGTCGGCGTGGTCGGACTGGTCTACCTGCTCGAGGAGTTGTGACGGCGGTGCCTCGTCTCAGCTCAGGATGTGCAACTCTCCTGCCGGCTGCCGTGGAGAGGATGTTCGCTACAAGATATGTAACATGCAGGTACACACATCCTACCCACTGCTTTCATCCTTTCCCCTCCACTCCAGTACCTTACCGCGGTCTTGTTCCAAGGAATGCGGTGACAAGCAATGACTAGACAGGATTGTATATCGCGAAAATGTTTTGTGCCAACATACCCTTGGAAACGCTGTAGTTAATTACAACACACGTGATTAGGTGATGTACGTCTGACACAGCGTAGTTGTCTGCAAATCAATAATAGGCATCAAATATTACAACAAGGGGAGTCTTATTGGATCAGCCAAATAGGTCAACAGCTCTACATGAAAGCGAAAGTCAGTCATCTTCTAGTAAACTGAACGAGCGTTGAAACCCAGCAAACAGTCAAGTTTCCCCGCGATAAATCATCCTCTCTAGCAATGACTGGACCGTTGAACATGTAGGGACAAGTACACTCTTATTCCAGTAGCGTACAATAGGCAAGGAACGTATTCTCCAATAATATACTTCGGTCTACACAACACATGTTTATTGGATATGACCAGTAGGCACGCAGAGTTCACGTGCTTAAAGCTTATAGTAGGAGCTTATATTGCTTGCCTTGGAACACGACCACGATACGCCATTGCACTGCAGTCGCCTGACTTTCTATTATGCTGTAATCACAACAGCGCGATTGACGCAACGCGATGGATGCGATGCGACTCTAAAAAACTATCGTTATTGCGAACACTAGTTTGTCTGCCGCACGACAAATACTAAAAACAACATCCGATATAAATAGTTCCTTGCCACTGTATACTAACAAGACAGCCATTTATGTTTCAATTAGTTCACGATATTTCCGTTCATTTGTAATATATTGCCCACTAGCATTCTCACATGTAAAAATTAAGTAATATTGTTATAAATGTTATGATTTGCTTATAACAACGAAGAAACGTCTCTCGTAAAGTAAAAAAATTATATTTACTATCAACTCACCAGTTTCACCTACATTTTGGCACAAAATCAAAATCCGTGTTTCAACTTGGACGCGTCTGCGACGCTAGTCAAATAGAAATACTTTCTTTCTTAAATCGCATCATACATGGTTTGACAGCAAAATATTGAAATTCTTACAATTATAAAAAACATATGCATATTGAATTCATCACTGGTTCCTTCTGGTTCTGCGTCGATTAACCCAACTCAATTATCAAACATGCAGTGAAGTCCTAACCTTCGTGCTCTTCAACATAAACCAAATTTCGAATATCGGAAATAATACATTTGCTTAAAAATCCTAGTTCAAAAATTTATATGCACGCTCTTAAAACAATGCACAAAAAGAACATGTTAAAAAAATTGTTCTGTTCTTATTGGAGTAGGTAATTAACTAAACGAAATTCTAGGAAAAATGTATTAATGGTTACAGTAGGTATACTGTAAATTGAAGTAAGTCGTAAAATTCATTTAAACCTAAACTACGATTTTCTGTTAAAAGCGCGCGTGAGTTATTATGATGAATTTTTCTAAAATCTTTCCTATTTAAGAATTTGGAAAGATTTAATAGAAAATATTTCTATAGGGACGTGGCTAATTACATTACCTTTAATTACTTACAATGCATTCGAAAAGTTAAAGCGCAACTATTAAATAATTAGTGAGGTAATTTAAATTTTAAGATAAAAATTCCCTCTCAAGAAATAATAAACACTAAATAACTCTCAGTACCAATTTCAACCAATAATATGCCTCTAATAGAAAAATGTAACGTTTCTATAAAGGAAAATTGCCGGTTATTCATCACATCTTTCATTTATTAAACGAAAATGATTAGCCTACTACCTACAAAAGAGGTGACGCAACCTCTTAAGCACCGGCTGAAATTACGACTTAATTTCATTCCATTTCTTGTAAAATATTACGAGACCGTACAAATAAGAGTTCTTCAAATTTTCAGCAAGTTAATCACACGTAGAGGCAGTGATTTTCGGTGTAAATAAGTTTGCAGCTATTTGTTTCAGTGTCATGTTGGCACGTCTGCTGCTCTGCTTCGTGGTCTGTGGTTCTATGTTTTAACTGTCTGGGGATACTACCCGAGAATCACAGACGTGCGGTGTCTCAGTAACGTTATTCTGATTGGCACAGTCAAATGAGCGATACCTCTGCACACATTTATGCTATCCAATAACCACGGACTCGAGCTGCAGATGTGCACGTAAGACACAGAAACAAGTTGTTGCAGATTTTTTTTCGTAAAAAATCATAGACTCAAATCACACTCATTTTCATCAGGCTCCGAAGTGGGGCTGATCGAAGACCTGAATTTTGTTGCATTTTCTGAGTACTGACGTACTGAAATATGTTAATCAATGGCAATAGCCTATATGGCGTGGAATTAAACGTACTTTGACAAAAATAATAATAAAATGCAAATTAATAAACATACATGTTTGAAGGTGTTTTTAATTCAACAGATCACTTTTGAAACCTGCGTAGTTAATTTTCCCTGCTCGAGAGATGTTATTGGGCTAAGTGTAGAACCTTTTAATGAGTGTCTTTACATTTACTACAACAGGAGCCAGGGATGTATCAGCAAGAGGCCAGATGTTGCCATTGTGGTATTTAAGTTAGTACGTTAGAATCACGTACAATCATATACATATAATCACTTAATTCAAATTGAACCATCACAACTTGGATACTAATAAGTGAAAATGGGGCGGAATACTAAGGGGGCTTTAGCCCTGACACCTTTAATAAATAGTTTCTCCTCTAAACAGGAAACAGAGAGAGTGTTTTGTGTTTTGCACATCGACGGGGCACAGTTTATCTTTCCTCCTTTTTTTTATCCATATAGGGACATGAGATATTAGCGTTTCGCTCTAAGCACGAGGTTGAATTCAGACAACTGTAAGTTAGCTTCACTTTCGCGATTTGACCTTGACTTATTTGTTCGCTGAGCAAATATAAAATAAGCAACTAAATAAACCTGCTGCTGGTTTTCGCCTTCCTTCTCTCGTTTAGAAAACTCTCAGTAGACTGTGGGCGGCTGTTTCAAAATGCAAGTACAATCTAGCTGGGTGGGACTACCTACAAGGTAATACCCCCTATGCTTATGGGCTGTTGGGGCGAATCGCATCTTCTGGTTTACCAACATTTACCATCGTCTTGCACCAAGGAAGACGTTTTAAAGGCTAATAATATAACAGTCCTCATAACCGAATACTGGCAGAATTTTATTTCATAATATATAATTAGCTATTTAACAGTGTATCTGGACACGCACCATAAATAAACGGTCCTATCATGTTGCATCACTGTCAACGAGCAGCCAATGGCCAGTTATTAGTTTCAATACACGGATATTTGGAGGCTAGCCTTCCGGTCAATGAACCTGCGTATTTCCCGGTCTCTATCAGTACGGCGTGGGGTCTGTTACTGTTGGGACAACTGTAGTCTCTCGTGTTAAATACTCCCTTTCGCTGAAAAAAAAAATGAACATACTAAGGTTTGCAACCATTTCAGAAAATCTGTAAAGCCTTTACATCTGCCTTGTTGTGCAAGAAATTGTAATACATTCACATAAACAGTTGTTATGGAAAGAAAACTTAAAAATCTACGATGGTAGGGAGCAATCTCGCTAGTAAGCTGTTGCTGGACTAACTCTCCCGCCCTAAATTGTCAAGTGCCTCCTCTCAGTTCGCTGGCTTCTCTGGCGGCCGGCTTCCCCGTCATTGTGGGTTTAAGTTCCGTTTACTCTACGCACCTCCTCCCACTCCACCCCACCCCCTTAATTATATTCCTTGCCACAGATTTTGACCTGTCTTGTCTCTCCCGGTTGGTCCGCTTATCGATACTGGGAGAAGTCACGGTCACAGAATATTTTGTAAAAAAGAAGCGAAATATCCGATACGATGACAAACTCAGTCACACACGCCAGCAAAATGGTGGAAACGCCTACCACTACCAATCAGCAGGTAGCCAAGCCAGTAGGGAACTTGCCGTAACATGCAGAAGACAAGCATACACGCAGACTGCGAAGTTCGCTCGTATCAGATAAAGTCGCCACGTCATTTCACCATCTGTATTACTATTCAGTCTGTGTCTCTGTTAAGAATATAACATCGATCAAAGTAAATGTTGTTCCCTTACGCCGAATTGTCTTTCTTCTATTAAAGAAGGTGGCATGTAAACCATAAACTTAACATGACATATGAAATAAAACATTTAGACTGCAAACCAACCGCTTGTGTCGAAAATATTATGTCTGCAATCTGTGTTACAAAATATAACGTACAAAATACCTGCAACAAAATGCTTCATTTCGGCGATTTAATTTCAAATACGTATTTGACAGAACAATCGATAAAAACAGAATATGCGAGGGCATTAGTATACAGTGCACATAAAAAAACTGTTATGATAAAATCCTGATCTAGTTCAAACTATTAGACTGAAGCACTTTATGCGAAGAAAAACTCTATAAACATTACCTTTCCCCAACCATTTTATGCAATTCTCAAAGATTAAAAATAAATAGAGATGAGAGATGAAGATTCTTGAAAAAAGCGTCTCGTTTCCACATTGTTCCATCATTCAATACGTGGAATACTTATAAATTTTCAATAAAGTCTCGATTTTCTACCAGTATTTTTTTTTTTTTAGTACGAGAAAATGTTTTACATTTGTTTACAAGACAAGCAATTCAACTATGGTACCGGTATATTTTTGGTGGTTACAAAAAGGAACTAACCGTTTCGTTAGTCACTACGTTTCTTGAGTTCCAACAGGAATATGATCTCATTGTTATATGTTGTTCCTTTAAGCGAGAAAGAGTTTACAGACAGGTCACGCTTTTGTCTCAGCAAGGGAAAGTGAGGTTATGTATTTGTTCTCCCTGATATACGAAAGAAATTAGGTAGTTACTAACTTTTTTCTTTCTTTAATTGTAATACGGTCAACTTTAAATGTAGTTAATTGTATTATGGTTGAAATTCGGCAGTAGTGAACATAATTCATTACTCATTAGAACCAACCTGAGTACCTACATTAATATTTTCGTTTGAGTGAACCCCGAACTTCGTTTGTTGTGAACCAATAAAATGATAGCTTCAAGAAAAAGACGCAACTGCAACTACAGCCGTCGGTTTAGCACTGGCAAGTGTCATCCAGCAAGGACTTAAATATCGCATGCACTAAGTTAGGAGGGAGACTAGAGAGTCGCTGTGTGGTCTCGGTGGCTTGCTACCCAGGTGTGTCTGGGCGCAAACTGCACGAGCGGTAAATGTTGGGTTGCTACTTTCTTTTGTTGGTATTCGCCACCTTTCAGCCCTCGCTCTTTGTGATGTTAATAATCGCTTGCTGTATGCACTCTCTTCCTTTGTATCCTCTCTCTATCCCCCTCTCTTCCTTGGAGCAGGCCCTGATTGATGAGTCTTGTTTCTCTCGTCAGCGCGGCGTCTTGCGGGCGTCACTCTCTCGCGCGGACGTCACCTGCGGCATCCATCTCCATCAGCCATAACGCAGGACCACTGCCTCCATCACTTCACCCTCACACACCCTGTATCAAGACTCCTTTTTACGTGCCCCCGGCCCCTCCAACATCCACGACGACAACAATGTGCTCGCGCGGCAGCCTCATTCATCAACACCCAGGTTAATTGATCGTATTCTTCCAGGGCGCTGCACTTGCGCTTACGTCCCGTTGTTGTAAAGCTTGGCCGGGGGGGGGGGGATATTAAATCAAGATCGGCTGTCGCGCGCCCGCCCTAATATTTCACGCGCTTCTTTTCATTTCCTCGGCCCCGCGCGAAGTGAGTTAGTTCTTCGGCGCTAGCAATACGCGGCCAGACGCCTTCCTCGCCGCCGCCTACATGACTTCATCAATCTGCCGGCTTCCCTACAACTCACCTGTACAATGACGAGAATTTAAAGTTTGTGTGTGTATATGAAACCTTACTATGTACTAATGTCAGCATTGCTTCGTTGAAACTGTAAACTGTGTACTGTACGTTGGCTCGTTGCAGCGTTAGTAATGAATTTAGTTTTCTTGAAACGCACGCCAGTATTATAAATCTAAGTGAATAAGATACGATGAGTCATTGTATTTCGTTAAATAAAATGACTACCAATTCGTTAAAATTTTGGCTTATCAATGAAATAGTTATTTTTAATCAATCTCAAACAAAACTTTGAATTTAACGTTTGGTAATGTACTTTATATATTTACTGTTTTCGTAACTGTTTTTTTTTCTAAATCAAACTTTCCATCTGCAATTCATTATAAAGGTTTTATTATTTTTTTACGTATGAAAATTTTAGATTTGCCTCCGTTCCTTAGAAAAACTGTCCGATCGTCGTGATTAATATCCAGCTTTGGTTCCACAACCGTCCATATTCAACATCCGAACAATAATACTTCATGTGTGTGCCTCCTTAAAATTGTCTCCCTCATTTGGCTGAAGCCAACGCTAAACAAACTTGTTAGCTCTTACTCGTTATGATCAATATTGTTAATTAACGTTCATTAACATTTATTTAAATTAATTAGTAATATTTTCAGCTTTTGTTGCTGTAATTTATGTATTCTTCCTAATGAGATACAAGCGTCTAATATGCTTCCTTCTCTGTGTCCGCTCACATCACACATTTTTTTTTCCAAATTGAATATCTACTCGCTGAAGAATCTACTTCTTATTTAATATGTACTGTTCTACCGAGAAGAAAAGATAAGTGTGATATGTATTTCACTTCCAATGACTTTTTACATATGCGCACTTTAGTATTAGTATTCAATTCATTGTTCACTTCAATATTGTTTCTTGCCGATATTTATTCTTGCATTCTATATTTCATGAATGATGCGACGGAAACACTTAATTTTCTGTAATGTTTTGAAAGCTTGAACTATTATTGCTGTATAGATAATTTTTCCCAGCAAAAATACTTATTTTGTAAGGTTAGTATGCAAAACTAATGTCTCATACTGCCCCGAGTGTCCTTAATCTACGTTCTTTATAAGCCGATTCTTATTAAGAGATGATATGTTATCTTTGAGAGTGTGTATTACTTGCTATAGTCCATTATACGAAAGAGGACAGGTTTCTATAGCTCGGAAGTGTCATCTCATAAACTAATTGCATTAGTGGATACATGTTGCAGCCAATAAAAAGTTTGAATTGTGGTAAAATGCTTTTATTAGACAGACAATTTGGAAACCAAATGGAAATGGATGAAATGCCACAGATAAATATTCCAGCATAGTTACCAAAAAGTGTCCACGTTCATGAACAGACTATCGTACAGGTCATTCATGATAAAGTTAGCACTTTTTAATTTAAGGTACTTCCTATAAGCTGTCTTAATTGTTTACTGCTGAGAGAAATTAATAATACGAACTATGTTAATCAAGTCATCTCTTTATGTAAAAAAGTTCACTGACTGAATGACTGACTGACTGGAATATCACACTGCAGTCCAAGCCGCTGAACCTAGAAACGTGATTTTTTTGTGAGGGGTATCCTTTAGGTTGTAGGTGAGCACTAAGAAGGGATTTTTGAAATTCGACCTCTAAGTGGGCGAAAAGGGGTGAAATGTATTTTCGAAGAAACGTCGATATAGCTCGAACACGATGGCCTATCATCGTAATTTTTACTTAAATGAGACACACATAAAATTTATATTAGCCAATTTCAGGATTATTCGAAATTCAACATTTAAGGAAGTGAAAAGACCTTAAATGTTTTTCAGATTAATTATCAATATCTAGGGACGGGAGTTTTTGGTGAAAAGATTTCTGCCCCACTTTGTTTCAGTGTCTTATGTGCTCAACTTCGTGGCTATTGACGGAGTGTTTTTGTGCAGAGTCGTTCTTCATTAGACTGTGCCAATCAGTACACGGATAACTTCTACACATCACGTCTGTGATTTGCGTGTTTAACCTTCACACGCTGGGTGTTACGGCATCCAATCACTGACCACATAGCAGAACTGCAGGTGCGCACGTAAGGCACTGAAACAATGAGCTGCAAAAATCTTTTCACGAAATTTCCTATCTTTGTCAATATCTATCAAATCCTTCGGGATAAAGAGTTGGCTTTTTCTTTCTTTTCTTTTCTTTAATAATGCTTACGCAAATACCCAAAACATTATTTTATGATTTTTCGAAATTCGAACCCCAAGCAGTAAAAAGGGGGAACTTTTTTTTAATGAATCATCTATATAGCTGGAACACAATTGGCTATGGTCATGATTTTACTTCAATTTGATACGTATACAAATGACTAAGACACTACGCCAAGACGTTTCGAAATTTGATAATTAAGGGTGTGAAAATACGTGAAATGTGTTTCGGATTATTCCTGTATATCTATCGAACCAATTGAGACACCGAAATGCTCTTTGCTTTATATTGATGCTTATATAAATATCCAAAATACCATTTAAATATATTATCCGAATTCAGCCCCAAAGAGGTAAAAAGAATAAAATATGTTTTGCATTCACAATCGGCTCCGTAGATCTTTTATATATCGACGTTATTTTTGTTTAAGATTGATGCTTACTCAAATACCTTAAAAGTGATTTCAAGGAATTTCAAACTTCATCACCTACGGAGGTGAAATGCTGTGAAAAATGATAAATTTTGTTTTCAATTAATCGTCGATATATATTGAACACAGCGAGCTATTGTCGTGTTGTTTACGTCCAAGAGGCACCAGTAAAATAGACGAAAATGTGATTCAAAGATTTTTCGAAATTATGTATCTTAGGAGGTGAAAATACCTGGAATATATTTTAGATAAATCCTCGATATCTTTCGAACATGTCGAGATATTCAGTTTATTTTGCTTCAGGATGATGATTAGGTAAGTGGTCGCAAAACTTTTAAGATTTTTCAAAATTCGAGCTCTCTGTAGTGTACATGGGTGATGTGTGTTAAATTAATGAATGATCGATTTTGCTTCGTCTAAATGGGCTGTCGTGATCGTGATTTTAACTTTACTTATATAGGCCTACTTATACAAATACTTACAATGTGAAACTAAGATTTTTCGAAATACGACACCTAAGGGGGTGAAAAGGCATAAAATTTGTTTTCTACCAGCTGATGATATTTTATCTAACCGGTAGAGATTTTGTAAGTTTTTTATTTTATTACATAACTTAATTATTAGGAAGAAAACTTAAGTTCCTAAAATTTCAAGGCAGACGATCCGAAAAGCAAATACGACCAGCTAGAAATATATTATACAGTTCCATCGAGGCGTGTTGTACAACCTCTACGAATCTAGGAAATATGTATTGAATTTCAAATATTAGTTTTTATGAATAATTTCGACGTTATGTGGCAGAGATGTTTGTAGCTCCGGTCTATTGTTTGGGAGGTTCTGGGCTCAAATTTGGTTAACGACTGCAAACGTGAGCAATTCTGACACACAAAAATTGCAAGCAGATGAAATCAATGCAAATTGGATGAATTCATTCAAAAGTGGTAAAAATGTATTATGCAGTCTACTATCCACTAAAGTTCCTCGACAGCATCAGCCCACACATACCATCTCACTAACCTCAAGGGTGGGGCACCAAATATGTTTATACTTTTGCGAAACATGATTCTGCCAAAAACTCCCTAAAAGCAATTAACGTCAAGTGAAGGTTTTGACAAACTAATTTGTTATTGAGGGCACCAACACCAATACACTGTTAAAAATTTCCGTAAATTCACATATATTTTTACAGAAATGTACTGTAATTATACGGAAGTGGCTTCCGTAATTTTATGTTCATGGAAGTTTGTCCGTATTGTCAGTTTACGGATGTTTGACCGTAACTTTCTATAAATTTATGAAAACATGTTTCTACAATTTTATTTATTTATTTTTAAAAATGTGGTACTAATTTAAGACAAGACAAGCTAAGATAATAGAAGCTAAGTGCTGCTTTCTGGCTGTCCATACTTTGCTGCGAAAAGAAGATATGTTTATCGGGTATGTACCTTCAAAGTCATTTATTTCTATACAATAGAATCTTTTTCTCATAATGATACTAATGAAGTTTTGTAAAATAAGGATGTCAAAAACAAAAGTTGTCTCTTATAAAGTTGTTCACTTACCACTGCATGGAACTCACTTAGTGACTACCTTGTCACTGTGGTGTAATTTTTAGACGATCTGACTGGAAATCATGAGGTCGTGGAATCCAATCCCGGCAAATTCGAAAAAATGTTCAGGTTAGATCTCAGAAAAAACATAGGAAATAGGAGTATGTTGTATTTCTGGAAAATGGAGTGCAAGCAATTTAAAGAAATTCAAATATTTTGCGGAAAGCGGATTGTCCGTAATTTTACGGAAAATTCCGTTATCAAGAAAAACCAAGTGTCCGTTATTCTACGAAGATTCCTTGATATTTTTTGCCTGTAATTTTCCATAATTTCACGGAAATTTTTTCTAACAAAGTAGTTGTGCTAGGGGTAAACCAGTTTTCATACCGCGTAAACTACATATTACATTCGATTACTCTCTTACATTTAAGTGTTTGTAATTTCCTCATAACGTCAACTTTGCTGTGACTATAAATAAGGCCTAGGCGAAGTCGCTGTTAGTGGCAGTTTCGCGTGGACAGCTATAGCAACTTATCCTGCTGTAGAGTTAGCTAAACTAGAAGACTGGTCATTCTAACATTTGATTACTGAGCCGCAGGATAATAAGTACTAACCATGGTCGTAGAAGAACAGGTCTGGACACTCGCCTATCTACCAATGTATTTTGCTTGACCCCCTTGTTGTTTGGCTGTAGTTCGCCAAGTTACCGAGAATGTTTTACTTTTTGGCGCTGTAATTCGGGCGGTCGAACTCAAACTCCGCCCACTTTTTTTCCATTGTTAACATTATAAAGTAAATAAAGATTTCTGGAGCCATGATTTTAAATTGTGAGTGAAGGAAGTATTTCATAGATTGATAAAAAAATATGTTTTGATAAATTGTTTATCCTAGTGGGAGCGAAGTGGGCGGAGTTTGAGCCGACCGCCCTAACAGCAGCGCCAAAATCGTATAGCATTATCGTGAACTTAGTGAACTACAGCCAAACAACAAGGGGGTCAAGTTTCTAGGCGAGTGTCCAGACCGGTTCTTCTACGGCCGTGGTACTAACAGAAGCGAAAATATACTGTTTTATCGTACTCGTTTTCTCTTTGAATTTTCATGGTGTAGGAGTTCGTTGACATTTGGTTACACCTTGTCCGTAGAAGAACAGGTCTGGACACTCGCCTGGATATTTAACCCCCTTGTTTGGCTGTAGTTCACCAAATTACCGAGAATATTGTGTTTTATTGGCGCTGATGTTAGAGCGGTCGGACTAAACTGCGCCCACTTCCTTTCCGCTAAGATAAACAATTTATCAAAACGCATTTTTTATCAATTTATGAAATACTTTCTTCGCTCACAAATTTAAGAAAAGGCTCCAGCAATCTTTATTTACTTTATAAATTTAACAATGGAAAAAAGTGGACGGAGTTTGAGTCCGACCGCCCGGATTTCAGTGCCAGAAAGTACGACATTCTCGGTAACTTGACGAACTACAGCCAAACAACAAGGGGGTCAAGCAAAATACATTGGTAGATAGGCGAGTGTCCAGACCTGTACTTCCACGACCGTGGGTTTGGCTCTATTGTATGATCTGCGAGGAAATTGACACGTAACTAACGTCACTTATAACACTGCTAAATATATAATTGAGATACAAACGAATTAGAGTACTTATTGAAATATAAACAGTCGTCTAAACCAATGTCTCAAATTCCACATGGCTTTGTTTACACGCCTGTACGCCCCAAGAGCTGCTACAATAACAATGGTTAAAAAGCTCGTTTATGTAGATTCTGATAGAATTAGTTGTTAGCTGGTGTGTTTCCAATCGTCACGTTTAGCATTTCTAAGTATTTAATTAATATACAAAATAATGTGTCTCATTCATATAAATCAGTGACTGGAAACCACGCTGCATAGTTTACACTCCTTTACGCTCCGAGGGCTGGTACGATAGCAACAATGAACAAGCTCTCCTTTGTTGTTTTTGTTAGCGTTATTTATTCTGTGACTGAACTACCTATTTGGTGTACAAAGAGGTTTGTTAGTTAAAGTAAATATTATCAGCTATGAGTAACACACGCGATCAAAGTCGCGGACGCATTGCTACTACGGCAATATTTACAATGATGAGTGGATGAAAAACTGATATTTCTGAAAACAAATTTTTATCAGGCCTTTAAAAGTGCTCACTTTGCCGTGACCAGACTATAGTCACAATACACAGTAAAATATCTTCCTTTACTGCAAATAATAAAAACTAATTAATGCTGTTTACCTGTAGTAATGTAAAAAAAAAAACAATTTGTTGAAACAAAATTTCACTTTAAAAAATGTTGTTTTGAGAAAAGTTTTATTCCTTGTTTGAAAAACGTCATAATGTCATAACATAAATTGCTTGTCTTAGACATACAACTAACTGAACAATAAAGATTTCTGTTTAAGTTCTTAACAGAAGGATTGTTTTAGGCTACCTTCACTGCATGATCTAAACAAAGCTAACATAATTAGTGTCGTGGCAAAAAATAGTTGCAGAGTGTGGTTCGTGACCGGTGTGTCATTAACATGACCGTAGAAGAACAGGTCTGGACACTCGCCTGAAAACTTGACCCCCTTGTTGTTTGGCTGCAGTTCACCAAGTTACCGAGAATATTGTGTCGGTCGGGCTCAAACTCCGCCCACTTCCCTCCCACTTTTTGTCAAGACGTATTTTGTATCAATTCATGAAATTCTTCCTTCGCTCACAATCCTAAATTATGGCTTCAGCAATCTTTATTTACGTTATAATGTAAACACTGGAAAAAAAAGTGGACGGAGTTTGAGCCCGACCGCCCAGACAGTAGCGCCAAACACGCATAACATTCTCGGTAACTTGACGAACTACAACCAAACAACAAGGGGGTCAAGCAAAATACATTGGTAGATAGGTGAGTGTCCAGACCTGTTCTTCTACGACCGTGGTCACTAGGAAGCAAGATTGCGGATCATTCCAAGCCTCGCCCCTTCCCTTCCGTGTCAGCTATTCACCACACATTTCCCATGACAACAATATAATTTTACGGCGTGTTTATTACAAAGCAGTTTAAAGCTTACTGAAATTAGCTGTTACTTATTTCTACTTTGATACTTTGCCATTCTTACGGCGATAATTCTTACTGTATTTTTCCATTACGATGGCTTAGAATGAAAACCTCGTAACTCCAACTCTCACGTTGTCTCCAAAAGTTAGCACAAAAAAGTAACCAGCAATTTTAAATTTACCTAATGCCATAATTTAAATAAGGCGTCTTTATTTCTTGCTTGCAAAATAAAAGTTTTGAATAATGTCAAAACGTTTGGTTTTTTCCATCCAAAATTTTACAATATTTTAAATTGTGTAGTTATGGGGTTTTCATTCTAAGCCATCGATTACAAATTTTAGGGCCAAGTAAAGCATTAATATAAACAGAGTCTGGAGGTTTTCACTTAAATTTTTAGCTCCACTTTGTTTATATCGGACGCGGGAACCTGGTGGTAATTAAAGTTCACCTGCTCAGCTTGCATCCCTTACTAGCGCTTAAATCAAGTCCGTACTACACGGCAACGAGCTATACACATATCGGTTTTACATGGTTTCCTCGCTCCAGTCGAATGCTCTGATTGTTCCTTAACGTAGGTGCGTAATCTGTTTCTTTCCGAGTTCTTTACCGTGTGCCAAAGAGTACGGCCATAGAGAAACATGTCTGGACACTTGGGTTGAAAATTGACCCTCTTATGACTGATTGGCGCCACTGGCACTCTGGTGTTGTTTTAACATTGTGTAAATGAATCTACAAGGAGCAAGCTCGTGTCGGAGCTGCTAGGAGAACTGGTAGTCAGACGCTATATTGCAATGTTAAGACAACACTTCATTACTACTGGCACTTTCAGTCATAAAGGGGTCAACTCAATAGCATTTTTAGATAGGCTAGCGTCCAGACCTGTAATTCTAAGACCGTGGTGCAGAGTGGTGTGTAACCATGTCAAATTATCTTCTATATAATAATTGTTAAGACTAAAATTCTGCTACATAAAACATGCCTGACGATTTAGATTTTATAAGTACTCCTTAACTCGATCTAATTGGTTGCAATAGGCAACACTTTTTTTTTAATTTGCATTGAAATATTTGATAATAATTATAGAAAAATCAGAACTCTAGGCAGAGTCAGGCTACTTACGATTCATAAAGTATATCACAGAATTGTACGTCAACACAACTGCCAGATAAGTGATATCGTTATTTGTATCATAAATAGGGACTATAAAACATTTTGTACAGTAGTTACCTCGAATACAAATGTAACTGTGAGTTTCAGAAAATTAGGTTGTTTAGTAGAATGAGGCTAGAAGTAGAATGTTCAGAATCTGTTCCAGTGCAAATACATTCCGCCGCGACTATAATTAATAGTGACAACTTACCTCAGCCTTCAGTCCAAGTAAATATTGCTTTTATCATGATAGTTAACTAATAGTATTATTTCGAGTACGTCATATATTTTTATTTTATGTATTATGTCATTAATAAATCGAAAGATTTTAAGTAATTTCAAGTGAAGATAATAATCTACGCAAAATTCAGACAAATCTTGGTATAACCTATTAGTGTGTTTAAGAATTGTTATTTCATTTATAAAGCTTAAAGTTCAGCATTTTACTTACCCCTGTATTAGACTTTCTTTTCCTTCAAACAAATTTACACAATATTAGCTCGTCTTTTAATAATAATCTGTCTACCTTTACAACATAAAATTGTAAAAATTAACTTGGTAAATTACTGGATTCGAACTACATATATCTACAGTTTACAGCAGAATATAACGAGAATTAAAAATAATCACAACGGCCAATGGCACAAGAAATTAAAACTAATTTTATTTAATTTCTTTTCGAACTAAATATCACTGAATATGAAGCTATGTTTTCAATGAATAAGGTATTAAGTTTACAGCAGAATATAACGAGATTTAAAAATAATCACAACGGCCAATGGCACAAGAAATTAAAACTAATTTTATTTAATTTCTTTTCGAACTAAATATCACTGAATATGAAGCTATGTTTTCAATGAATAAGGTATTATATTTTAGTGAAGGTCACGAAACTATTACGCAGTGTTTTACCGCTTCGAAACACTGAAATTTAATGTATATAGTGTTATAATAGCTCAGTTTTAATTAAATAGTTCTAAACCACTTAACTTATTATAACAAAATCCTCACTGACAGCAAAATAAAAAGTTTTCATGTTGGTGCACGGTTGTGAGACTTTCTTCCAAAAAAAAAGCTGCCCCCTACTTCTTTCTGTACTTCATTTGTTACGTAGAAGTAAATGGTATCATTTTTACTGCCTTTAGTGCTCATAAAGTAGAAGATAAAACGTCGTTTCTTAGAACCTCTAAGAAGCATGTAAAAATAAAATAAAACATTCATCAGAAATAAATCTGGTATCTCACAAAAGTGCTAAAGAGCACGAACATAAAATCCTTACTTTTTGAGGAACGAAATTTCGTAGCAAGGCTTTCTATATGCACAATAGCATTTCTTTTCTGAACGCTACAGGATCGTAGAGGTTATTCGCATTTTAAACATATTCTCGTTAATTTATATCGTGACCACCATCACTTATATTTTTTCTCCTTGGCACGCTCATTTTCTCCTTTATAATTTCACTCCTTTCACTGATTCCCTTATCTAGGGCTGCAGGAAAATTGAGTAGAAGTGGGAAGTGCTAGAAGGGAAGAAGCGCGCGGGGGCCAGAGAGGATTGATTTATGTTGACTCGTGCGCGCTCCCGGAGAATGATGGAATAGAAATTGATCCCGACGTCAGTCTGGTGGCCTAAATATCCCTTTTACTACAACAAAATGATTTATGGCGCGGAGCTTTGTGCGCGGGCGGGCTGTGGAGGGAGGTGGAAGTTAGCGCCACGGGCCGGTAACGAGTGGGCCGTGAACTCTCCTCTAGATCTCGCCCGGGCCGGGCGGCAATGTTGCCATATATACCGTACATCTGCTATCACTTTCGAGAAATATTTTATCTCAGAACTCAAAAACGTCTGATGTGATGAACGATTATGGGGAAAACATTAGTCTTTGTAGTGTGCCATAATAGGGTAAATACGTGATTTTCACTGCACCATAATTTTATTCTTAATCTATACACGTTGGCAACACTGTGTCGCACCTACTGCCCCTGCTGTCCATCCAATGTTGAATTGGCACTTGACGTTTGTGTATGGATGTACAATTCCTGTTTATGTAAATCTGGGGGAATATAATGATAGGTCGTTGTTTTTATTGTATATTCCTAACGTAACTGATAGATAATGATAGTCATTTTTACATGTATTATATGGAAATAATACAAAATTAATAAATTAATCAATTGCCGTTCAACAGTAGTGTAATAGTAACTTAACGTAAATGGCATTTAAATGACAACAATAACAGTACCGTAAAACGGGGTGATATTATGCCACGTTGGGGTGAGATTGTGCCAACCTAATTCTACATAAAATAATAGCATATCATTTTTTATTCTTGTGTCTTTTTCAAACTTAATTTATTCTTCAGGACTAAGTATATACTTGCCTTTTTTTTTTAATACATGTAAACAAACATATACAATTAGGTTGTCACAATTTCACCCCACTTGGCACAATCGCACCCCGTTTTACGGGAATTGTTTTTGTTATTTTACAAAAAGTGCTTTCGGAATAGAGTTTAAAAAACACTTAACGTGTTACATAATTTCTACTAAGTTTACGGTAAATTACTTGTAAATGTACAGAGAACGGTTTCTACATGCTGTACTTCCAATATTTTCTTGCAAATATTACGTGAAAATTGCAGTGTTAAGTATTACAAATTGATTAAGTTAAGGAGTTTCCAAAACGAATATATGTTATTTTAAGTTAAAAAACTGTATAAAATGCGGTAGGACGACAATGATGACTTCCATATTAAAAGAACGTACAACAAAGATTTGTGAAATTTTTCTTGTAGAACGTGACTGAAATTGCTTTGAAAATTATTTCAGCGGAAGCCTAAGCTTGAGACAAAAGAAATATTGTGTTCAAATTACAAGCAACCCTGAACAGCAAAAAGGAAACATTTCTTGGTAAAATTTACTTGAAGTCATCTTGAAATCCATTCCTTTTACAAGGCAGAAAACCTCTCACGTTGTTTGTTATTAAATAAGAATTACTTAAATATGTTCTGTTCATCTTGTAAGTATTAATACAAACACTATTTTTAAGTTGTATGACTATCTGTAGTTATGTTCGCAGAATAAACAGTTTTAAATTTTAAATAAACTATAAAGTTCCATAAAAAAGTTTTATAGATCCGTCGAGGCGCTGCGAACACTGAAATTAAGCAGCATGAGGTTCAAAAATGTCTTCCAGCTTCGAGACAGAAGCCACATGATTAATTACACCCTTGTAAAAGAATTATAAATGTAAAAAAAATTTTTTTTCCTGTAATCTCGCAAAACTTTCTATGGCTAACATAGAGTCTTTAAATACGTTTGAACATCTACATAAATAGCGAAACTGGCAAGAATGCAATAGCGTGCGCTGGATAATCAAGCAGACTTATTATTCTCCGGAGAGTTGAAGAAATTGTAGACATAGTCTAATGAGGAGCCCATGCGTTCTCATTGACGTATCGGTATCACTAATATTTATTACGCTTAAGGGGGTTTATTTTTTCGGCGTAAAAATTACTGTATGAGCAGTTAAAATATATTAGACGTAGCTCTAATTAGCATGGATGTAGTTCTAATGTGTATAAAAATCAACTAACATACGTTCAGCTCTCTTTTATCTATCTGAAAATGGACATACATAATTGTTTCCTATAGCCTACATCTAAAAATTTTAATTAGGAGGAATTAAATATAATATTATTTTTAAAACGGTAAAGTTTGCCATATTTCTCAATGAATAATCTGCTGCGATTTAACACAACCCAGTTTTCCAAAATAAATAAAGAAAGAAATAAAATGATTACTTCAATTATTACAACATAAATCTAGATTGCCTTCTTTGTTTAAAATATTAACCCTGTGAGGAAAAATTTCCGTGAGCAGAAATTAACGTGTCAAAGGAATGCATGTATAACTTTGCAACTTCACGGTGCGAGAGAACTAGATGTACATTGATAAATTTCCAGCCGAAGAGTAACAGAAAATGTCACGTTCTTTCCAGGGATCTCATCTATCAAACCTGAAGCGCTTCTACCTTCCAGTGAAGCATCTGTAATTTGATTTCATCAAGGTGCAAAGACGTTCTCATTGAAAATGCTCGGAAAGTTAACTCTTAACATTACGCCTCCTTTTCCATTCCGGAACAGTTCATTAGCGATTACAATTTTGAGAGTTTTTTTTTTTAACATATAGCAATCGGTTTTCTCTTGGTAATAGCACTGTACAGTATTAAATTAATATTCAACTTTTTACAATGTTTAGTGAATTCATAAAAGCTGTATGATATATTACCAAAGTAATAATAGTACTACTTCTGTTAACATAATAGCTTAAATCTTTAAATTTACAGCCTAAAATTTATGTAAAAAAATGAAATTGTAAGTATTTCTACTGTAACAGTGTAATATTAGTAAGCAAAACGTGACATTAAAATGGAAAGTTTTATTGTTTTTAATAATTTCTTGATATTCTCACGTTTCACAAACGTAACGAATGACTACGGAACCTGTAGCAATGTTTCAACTTATTCTGTAAGAGAGACAGAAAATAGCAATATGTATCAACACCAGGCGATCTACTAATTCTTTGGGTAGCTTTGCAGGGCAAATATATCAAAAGTAATTTTTAAATACATTTATTAAAAGCCATTAAATTCGTCACTGAAAATGATTAGAAAACTTGAAATCGTTATTGTGGTATTAATTCATGGTGGATGTTCAGGAAATTTTAATATATAACTAGGCACCACTTTGTTTCAGTGCCTTACGTGCGCACCTGCATCTCGGTTTTGTGGTCAGTGATCGGATGCCTTAATATACAACTTCTGGAGGTTAAACCCGCAAATCACAGACGTGTTGTGTCACAGTTATCTGTATACTGATTGGCCCAGTCAAATGAATAATAACTCTGCCCAAAAACTCTCTGCCAATAAACATGAAGTTGAGCTGCAGGTGTACACGTAAGACACTGAAACAAAGTGGGGCAAAAATCTTTTCGTTAAAAAACTACCGAGCCCTACATATAACTAATTATAATGCTTTTACGTAGCCATCTTTGTACATTGATTACCAACGCCAATCACGTAGTATTCCATGAAATTCTCACCTCTGAATATCGTCATAAAGAAATTGTAACGACAACAATAATAAGTAAATTCACGACTTCAGAAATAGAGATTAAAAACACTTTTCTAGCTTTTAATTAGATGAAGATGACGTAGGTATCGTTCAACAAAATTACTCAGAAAAATTCCAGAAATATTACACATTGGTCTGCAACGGAAAGTTTTAAGAACAGGTTGGAAACAAAATCGTTAACGGGTCTCAGCAGCGTTATCTCAGGGTACTTGAATTATTTTACATCATTAATACCATAGCTTGAGCTCAGACATAAAAATATGACGCTGTAGCTGAAGACAGCTGTTAGCACGAGTTCTTAATACAGCGTGTATGTCGATGAATACATTTCCACTAATTATTTAATCAGCTTCCAGTAACTTACAGTGTGTAGAAACGCTGACTATAAATAGCATTGAGATAGATGGCTGAGGTTTTGAGAGAAACATGATAATTTCGTTGAATACTTCGCTGGTCCTCTACTTGTGTATATCTTCGGCGTCGCGCTGATTTCCCACTGTTTGCCTCCCACCAAGACTATCCGGGTTCGATTCCCGGCGTGGTTGAACGGTTAATTTTGCATGTGGGACTCGATCCAGATGATGCCGTCGGTTTGTGTGGCTCCTTCATTCCGGCACCGCTCCATACTAACCTCATATCTCTCTTCACCAGCAGTGATAAAAATCACCTCACTATACCTTCCTTGAAAGCTTAGTACATTTAAAAAATACTCTATTAGTCATCCTTTATTGTAACAAATATTTGAAAGAAAAATATTGTTGCAGGTAACATAATTTTGTAAAATAAATGTGTGTGTATGTATATGCAGGTTGTTACAAGAAGGTACGGCCAAACTTTCAGGAAACATTCCACAAACACAAAGAAAGAAAATATGTGATATGGACATGTGTCCGGAAACGCTTCATTACCATGGTAGAGCTCAATTCCTTACATATCGTTAAATATCATCGTAAATAACACTTCGTACCGAAAATGTCCGAAATACCCTATGGATTGGTTCTTTGCAATGTACTTTACTTCCTAGGTTCACCGCCAGGTGAGCCACTTGACGGAAGGTAATCTGGACTGTATTGCTTGTGTTGACACGCCACACATTGCTGTACAGTCGTAGCATTAAGCACATTGCATCACTCGCTTAGTGTTCATCACATACTTGTTTTGCAGGCAGTGCAATGTTTACAAATGCGGAGTTGGCAGATGCCCATTTGATGCACGGATTAGCACAGGGTAATAGCCGCGACGCAGTACGCTTGTATCGAGATAATTTTCCACAACGAAGGTGCTCCGACAGGAAGACGTTTGAAGCTATTGATCGGCGTCTTAGGGACCATGGAACATTCCAACCTATTACTCGCGACTGGGGACGACCTAGGACGACGAGGACACCTGCAGTGGAATAGGCCATTCTTCGTGCAGTGGATGACAACCCTACTATCAGTGTTAGTGAAGTTTCTGCTACACAAGGTAACGTAGACCACGTAACTGCATGGAGAGTGTGTGTATGGGCTTATGAGAATCCTAACGCGCTTGTGGAATCACGTCATCAACACAGATTTTCTGTGAACGTTTGGGCCGGTATTGTTGGTGACGTCTTGATTGGGCCTCATGTACTTCCACCTCGGGGCTCAACGGAGCACGTTATCATGATTTCTTACTAAATGCTCTACCTGTGCTGCTAGACCATGTGCCTTTACACGTATGACTCAACGTGTACTTCATGCACGATGGAGTCCCTGCACATTTCAGTCGCATTGTTCGTACACTGCTCACTAACAGATTCGGTGACTGATGGAGTGGTAGAGGTTGACCAATTCCTTGGCCTCCTAGCTCTCTCGACCTCAACCCTCTAGACATTTATTTATGGGGGCATTTGAAAGCTCTTGTCTACGCAACCCCGGTACCAGATGCAGAGAGTCTTCGCGCTCGTATCATGGAAGGCTGTGATACAATACGCCATACTCCAGGTATACATCAGCGCATCAGGGATTCCATGCAGCGGAGGGTAGATGCATGTATCCTCGCTCACGGAAGTCATTTTGAACATTTCATTTAAGAACTCATTTCATGTGAGTTGAAGAGACGCAATACAGTCACGATTACCTTCCGTCACGTCGCCCTCGAGGCGGTGATCCTAGCAAATAACGTACATTCTAACGAAATATTCCATTGGGTAATTGGAACAGTGTCTGTACGAATTTATTTTACGATTATGTGTAACAATATGTAATGGAAGAGGCTCTACCGTGGTAACTAAGCGTTTACGAACATATGTCCACATCACATATTTTCTTTCTTTGTGTGTGTGGAATGTTACCTGAAAGTTTGGCCGTACCTTCTTGTAACATTCTGTGTGTATATATATATATATATATATATATATATATATATATATATATATATATATATATATATATATATATATATATATATATAAAGTCCAGAATATGTTCTATATAAGGAGCAAATCACTTTATTTCTTCTACAGGCGAGATATTAAATGTAGTTTCTTATTTATGCAACGAAAAATTTGCACCTGTGTTGCCTGATTGTGCTGCACCGGAACTAAATACGCAAATACGCGCAAACAAACGTGAAAGAGGTCACATCATACGTACACAACGGTTGTAAATATATGTCTATCAAATACTTCGGCAGAAGTAAATGTACTTCGCAAATCCATGTGTAACTAAAAATCGTGGAGGTGTGTTCAGTTGTAACTATGGCTAGCGGTGCTAATGAATTCCCGTTTCACTTGTTCTACGACTGAGCTGCGTCGGTGTAAATAGCAGCTAGTGATATTTACCAAGTCCCAGAGCAGGCTGTTACTTGTACAGATCTTATGTGAGACGCATTATTCCTCTACTGTTATCTCTTGTTTCGAAATCAAACTTACGAAATTAAGGTGCCGTAAACACTTCACCAGCAATACATCGTACTGTCAACTTTTTCGGTAACAAAGTGAAGTGAAGCGAAGAATGAAGAGTTTTGGTGCGAACTTAACAGCGAGGTGTTCAGTGCTGGTGAACGGTGATGTAATGTGACGGGTTACCCCTTAAGAAAACCCGTCGACAACAGGCATCGCCCAGTACGGTTTCACGTGCGAAAATCTGGGTCAAACCCGGCGGGAATTAAAGTCGCATCGCCGTGGTGGGAGGCAAGGACCCTAGCCACTGCGCGAACCGCGGTCCGTTGGTCTCAAAGAAAGCAAGATGAACTCTTTACTAGGGTTGTTTCATTATTTTTACTTTTATTTTACATATCTGCATATTTCATTATACTTTTTACCTTTAACTAATATACCATCTATTTTTAAAGGTGACTTCACAGTTTAGGTGCACTGAAATAATAATAAGCGACAATTCACTAATATTATAGTGATTTACACTTTAATTCCGGATGGAGCAGTTTCAACTAATTTATCAGTGGAAAACTATTAGCAGATCAGTTAATATTCACAAGTTCTGTTTACAGTGCCAACATTCCAATACAGAATCAGTAAATATACTCTGCTTCTCCAGTGGTTTTCCGCTAATTTATTTAGTTTAAACTGCTCAATCCAGAGTCTGTGAAAACCACTGTAATATTATTATATATTCACTTATTCTTATTTAAAGTGAGTGGTAATACCGGTTCAACTATATTTTAACATGACACTGCAAATTTATAAATCGTATATGAATGGTTTTCTGTGGTACAGCACTCGGTCATGTGCTTCAGTTGAAATATCTGTTCAACCATGTGATTATCATCTTGCCCCTGTTGTGTATACGTCATCCATCTACCAGGTGCAGACTAGTGTGAAAGAAGGGAGTATGGCGGAAGTGAATAATAGTGTGGCAGAAATTTTAATATGTCAGTATTAGCATATGATCTGTGTGCGTCAATGTTTCTAAATAAAATATACAAAATCACCAACACCGCAGTATATTCTGTTAGTTTTCTACTGTTTCCAGTCACATTATTACCAGCACATTTGTTCTCGTATCACTTTTATGCAGAACTGTGCTTTTTATGTTAGCAGGTTCTTATTCACAATTTTAAACGCTAACTTTTAAACTTCTATATTCAAAAGCAATAACATGCGATAAACACTAATAATAGCTTCTTAAAAACATTTGTAGTTCCTGAATACTGTTTATCAGTTAAGAGAAGCTTATTTAAAGATGCCCTAACTCTCAGATTAACAGATTATACGGTGCCAGAAAACAAAGTCAACTAACTGTGTGCCAGTGGAAATGGACTGACTGTGAGCCAAATGGTTAGAGTTGTAATGGTTCACAACCTCGGATGTTTATTTTCACCCTGTCACGGGACTTCACGGAGTAAATACATATGTGAAAGTCATAAAAATGTTGCAAATGACACGTATATATGCGAAGCAGGTCCCGAGAGAGCGAGTTGTGTGGATAACTGGTATTGGCACAGCTCGGCCCTGATTCCCAGGGACGAACTGATTTTATCACTCTCTGATGGTTTGTCCAGTCAAGCTCTCGAGTCCTCCCTGGGGAACCATCTACCGCCCCTCCTCAACAAAATTACACTCCCCCTCCTGGCCCTTCGACCTCTGGGCCGTAGAACCGACATTGGCAAGCGAACCTGGTCCCGGGACGACGTTTATTATCCTCCAACTACTGGAAAAAGTGCAGATGTGCGGGCAAAATGTACACGCCTGTAACAAAGTGTTTCATTATCTTCCAGATGACCCGCCTTCGTGTTCATTGCGGCTATCTCGTGACATAAAATATTTGTTAACTTCTTCACAGTACTGTGAAAATAGTATCAGTTAGTTTTACTAGTGTTGCTACAGTAAGTTTTAAATTATAACTGCCTTAAGAGCATTAGTGCATGAAAAACTTAAACATTTTTAAACTTCACATCGTACCGTGCCTTTTAGAGTAAGCTTCTATGATTACCTCCTTGAAGTTACGTGTCCTGACAACAAAATTATTTGTTGCAGCTGCATTTATATGGCATTTGTGAGGATTTTATAAATCCATGCACACGTTCACGAATAATTTCGACACAAATCATAGTCTCAGTCTAGGCAACTATTGATTAGTAAAATTAGTAATACAAGTAATTAAGTAAAGGTCTTATTTTCAATCCCTTCCACACTGATTATTATATCACATGAAATTAATGTTCTGAAGTATAGTTTACGTGAACATCTAATGTCCTTACAAACGCCTCATAAATGCAGTTGCATTTTGGTTGTCAGGACACGTAACTTCAAGAGGTGACCAAAATGTCAGCTCTAAAAGGTACCATGTGAATTTGAACTATTTTTCTGTTTTTTTTTTTTTTTTCACACCAGTGCCGTTAAATAATTAGCGAGTTCGTTATTAATAAAATTTTCATAATATCGGTTACGCGGTTGTATTGAGATACCTGCTACTCGGAAAGCTCAAATTTCAGTAAAAAAACTATTTACATTACAGGCTGTAATTTGATTTTAAAAAAACTGGCATTTATTTACGTTAATTCTAAAAATATGGTATCAAAATGTAAAAAATTTTGTATAGCAATGAAAGGTCTCATACACTTTTTTTTTTATAAAACTGAAATATTTTGAGAGGAAAATGTATTTGAACTTTGAGGGGCTGGAAATTCGATTGCACGAAAAAGATTGCAGTGGGCAAAAATAATAAATTAGAAAGTGTCTTTGTAATAATGGTCCGGATATCTGAGAGCTTGTAGTCTGTAACTATTCATGCTCTAGTAACTCTGTTTTTCTTTGCATCAAAACTTCTAGTCAAATGATTGGTATTAAACACATTAAATGTTGCACAAACGTGGGGAAAATTTATTATGAAAATACTGAGAATACGCTAGCAGATGCTAAACTATTCCCAGCAAGGCTTGACGTCTCGTGCATTTTGTATGGAGCTATGGCGCATATCTTATTTACACCGGAGCATGGAGGAAATTAGATTATCGACCGTACCTAATCCCAGGAAATTGTTGGTGGCGCTTAAGCCCTAAGATTAAGTTTTATAAAATATACAGGATATTCCCGAACAACACCAACAAAGTTCAAAACTTGATTCCTTGTGGAAAATTAAGCACAAAATGTAGAGAAAATTTGTTGCCTAAATTTAATATTAACAAAGAAATAAGCCTTTAAAAATTTCCTCGAAATTTAGGAAACTAAATGACCCGGAAGGACAATACTCTGAACATTGTTCAATGTTGTTGGGCTCTTCCAATACATAGAAAATTCTTGGAAATACTTTCCACCCTTATGAAAGTAACAGGGGTGGCCACCCTAAAATAGCAAAAATTTTTCTCGCGTCAGGGAGATCTAACATTAAACTAATGTTTATTCAGCTATGTGTGACTTATATAACAAAAATGATCCTCGTTTTGCAATTATCTAGTACCTATCGTTTTTGGTTGAAGCGCACTTGAGGATTCGTAGCGGCGAGCTAAACACATAATTCACGTTGTTTACAGTGGATGTCCGTCGCCTGTGCGTTCACAACGAAACATACATGCGCGCTGTAGCCTCTGTAAAGCTACGTTTACTTTTGACAGTGAACATTGGTCGTCTGATGCAATTCATTACTTTGCTAACTGTGCAGCTGCACTTATTGTACGCTCGGATGTGTGGAAATACCGCTATACATTATAGTACAATGTCATTTGATCTAAATGGGCAATAAAAACATATGCTTATTCTGTCTGATTACAGCATTTTTCTTATTTTACTAGGAAAGTCCTTGAAAACCCTGTTGTCACATAAACTCTTTGTAAAACCTTCTTGAAAAAATACAGTATATGTGTTTGTAACACTACGTGGTATTTCCTTGTAGCCTACTTGCAATGGAGAAGAATTTATTTTGAATTATTCGTTTTATACCCATCACGAAGGTGAACTTGTTTGCAAAATAACTGTTAAACAAATAATCTTTTATCAAATTATATTGAGTAAACTAAATTAGCCGAAGCACCGAGGTTCAAACCAACTTGCTGCGCACTTTGCCGCTAGATCAAATTAATTCACTTCCTTTATGACTGGCTGCTTAGTCATTTACATTTTTACATGTTTAGTCGTTCAACATCCTTTATTTTTAGAACGTCATTTCTATAAAAATACATTTCATTCCAGAAACACGTATACTGAGATTATAACTTGTATTTAGCTAAATCATTTCCGGCAAGGTATTGGTTTTGGTTGACTACAATGTTTTCCTAGGTGTTATTACAAAGAAAAAGTGTAACTTTACAAATAAATAATTATATTAGATGTGTTGTCATTTCGTGGGTGAACAGTGATGTAAACAAAAAGAGAGAGTTATAATACGGTTTCAAGAATCTGCACCACTACTACTGTATGTCAACTTATTGGCTGATTGGTTATGTATCGCATCTAGCTATAAATTTAATTTTGTTTAATTCTTACTAATTTTATTTGCAACTACTGTTACTTTCAAAACTTCCACAGTCATTGCACTACAGTTCAGCTGGTGCTTCTACCCATATGCACTAAGTATTTAACAAATTATTCAATGTGACGCGTGTCACTTAATCGTAGTGATTTATAATAGTGCAATAAAGCGTTGGAATACTCCGAAATATTAATTCTGAGTTATTCGGTTAGTTTTCTTTTGGCAGAAATAGTCGTTACTTCTCGAATGATCGTTTCATCTTGAAAGTTGGTACTCTAAGTGCTCTCGAACGTACGTTTGACGTCACTATCTTTATTATCTCTTATTTAAACGAAACGAAAAGTCGCGAGCAGTCGTTTGGCTTTCGTGGCTGTTTTTTGTTACGAAAAATTGGCGTTATGTATTATTACTTGTAGTTGCAGGTAATGATAGTTGTGATTATACGTATAATTTCGTAGCTGTGATAAGTAATTGTTATGTGATAAAAATCGTTTGAATTTTTAAGGGGGTTGTTTTTAAAGTTTCATGTGACTTGACGGCTGAGAAGTAAATTATTACTGAACGGTATCTACACATTAATGGGATTAAAAACAACGGACGAGCTACTTGTGGAATTTACGGTGAAAATGTACGAGTGTTTTGCCCTTAGCCCCTGTCAATTGTTAAAGGAACATTAATTGGTATTAATTTATAAACTGAAAATAACAATGCGACAGACATGTGTCGAATCAAATGTAAATAATAATGTTTTTGTAACTAATTTACAAGTTGTAAGAAAATGTACACAGCTAAAAAGTGTATTGTACGTTTATTTGTCGCTGTATTTGCTGGTCATTGCATAAATGCAACGTTTTGTACGATGTATTCTAACGTACATGTTGTTATTTTAATAAACGACATGGAAGAGCGCTGTTAATAGTTTCAGTTTCATATATTTATGAAGGCCTTGCTCAAATAAACGGACCTTAGGAGCACACACTTTTGTACATTTATTACATAGGCGTTCTGTTTTTGTATGTGGCTAGTTAGCAGAAAAATGGAAATAAACACCCTGTATTATTAAAATGCATCGTACTAATTACACAAGTATTGCCTGTCACGATGAATATAATGCTTAATGACAGTTAAAAATTTCCTGTGCCACAATAATTCGTAAATGACAGATTATTTTATAGTAAGTACAACATCCGTGCCTGTTTGCTTATGAATTTTTAGCTGCAAATTTGTATGAATAAGGAGTATTTTGACAAATAATTATTTTTAAATAACAATTTAGGTAATATAGTACAAATAAATTAGGGGTTATGGTTTTCTGGGACATATAGCGACTTTTCATGGGTTACCTATGCCCTCCGAATGAATGTCTACTGTTCCAAGCGTTTTGTAACTATTCAATAGCAAAAATAAAAGACTAAACAACAACTTCACGAGTTCTAAGTAGCAACAAGATTCATAGTGTTGTTTGCTGAAACCTAATGACATACACAATATTTATGCCTATCTTACTAGTCCGCTTATTGACACATTGTATGAATTGCAAATGACTACAGCAACGAACAGTATGATGGAATACTCGTCCATAGTTTTTCACGTCCGGTTAAGTTTTTTTTAATGCTCAACTTTACTTGTAATATATATCATTGAAAGTTACGAATTGCTATGTAGCCTACACGTATACAACCGAGAGGTATAACGTTACATAGCTTTGATAATTCTTAAATCATGATGGCATTTAAAACGCAACTATAGGAGTGATCTCGTATCTCTACCGTTTTTTTTATAAAGAAATGATGTATGAGCATTTCTGGAGACAATAGAGAACACTAATGTAGGTTTTTTTAGAATTATAATATACTGACGCATTCAATACGAACTCAAGGCATTAGGCTTAGTTGCAAAATAGTTTTTACTAGGTTTTTTAAAGCCAATTACGCTATGGATAAAGACCAAACAAAATTCGCGTGTTCACGGACCTGTAAGCTAACCTCCAAGACAATCTGTGTACCTACTACAGCGGACACGATCTGCTCACTGACTGCTCGCTGACACAGTGATGTCATATGCTTGGGTCTGCGTTTAGTTACGTCTTTGCTATTGACTTAGCACCTTCCAGAAGTTTTCAAATACGCCAAGGCTCAATTGGGAAAGTGACACGAACTTTCAGTTGTTTCAATTCCAAATTGTGCCCAAAAGAAAGCGACTTTTTCAGGTTCCTAACTACGGGTCAAGGTAATTACATTTTTAATAAATTTTTTAGTAAACTAATTAGTCGAAACCATATTTATGTCTAGGAATAATTAAGACTACATAATAGAAACAATTTAACTGCAGTTTTATGGTATTGGTTCTCGTTCAGGTAACATCAGTAAAAAAAAGTGATCAGGCCTTAAGGCTGCCGCCTTGTGAAGGGTATGATTGTGTGTGTGAGGCGAAAATTGATGAGGCGCTACGAGCGACGTCGGCAGGCACATACGTTGTCATATCGCCTCTACGCCCAGAGTTGTAAACGCGCGCGTAGTGTTCCCGCCGTAGCGTTTTTACTGTTTGATTTTAGCGGTGACCCTATAATTTTATTACATGCGTCACTGGAGCAAAGATCAATGTACTTGTAGACCTCAATTTCGAACAAATCCGTTACATACTTATATCTTAGGAAACAACTGCGTGAAAAAAAACCGATTTTAGCCATGTTTGAGGGCTTTAAAATGATTATTTCAAAGTGCGTGATGTCTTAAGAGTAACATTCACAAGTAGTGTAAAGTGTGTTATCTTTTCGTAGGTAAGCATTGTGGACGCACTTTTACTGGTCTCTGAGAAAATATTTAACTCCGAACACGCTGCACGCAGTTCGAGCGCCAGCCAGGCGGCCATCTTAAAACCGCCGGAGCGCCGCGTACAACGCGTTTCAAATGCGTTGCAGTGTGTTCGTAAACACGTTACAAAACTATTATAAATACGCCCATTGTACCAATGTTTGAAAATAAAACGTACTACAGACAACGTCGGAATGTTATTGTTAAGACACCATGCTCATTAAAACACTGTTTCTAAGATCTCCAACATAGCAAACAACGGCCTTTTCAGACAGCCGTACTTCAAAATGTGATAACCGGATGTATATGAAACTCAGATTGAAACGAGGCGTGCACTGAACTTCGCTAGTGACTTTCCATCAATAAAATTTATATAGTCAGCGTGTAAAGTTCTATAGGTAAAAAAAAAATTGTTCAACACTTGGCTCGTTGTGGCGTGCGGCATTTGATGTGCGCTTCAAGGTTGCCCTTACAGCTCCCTCACTTCTGAGCCTCTAATGCTCAGGTTGCCGGCTCTCTTAACAGGCAGTTTCCTAGATTTATTGATATTTTATTTGTTTACTTGTTACTAGTTTGTATAACTTAATTTTGAAATTCAGAACCAGTAGTAACATAAGGCATTAGTTAACCTAATTTCTTACGAATAAAATCTGTAAATCAGTAAATAAATGGTTTATCTTCAATTACGTTTACACAGCTCAACATAGTAAATAAATGTGATCTTAAAACAACTCTTAACACATTCTCTAATTCTTGCCTAGCTTACTTTTTAAATAATTAACGTTGCATTTATTATATTATAGAGAAATGTAATCAAAACCACTATTTAAGGCAATTTCTCCCTTAAAGTGCATGGCTGAGTACCGCAGCGGTGTCGGCTATCTCTGACAGGGTCTGCTCTCATGAACTGTGTGCGACACTCCACTTCCCCTGGGCTCTGCTCTCCAAGCGTCCCGCCGTTAACCGTCACTGTCCGCGTTTAATCCAGCCCAAGTGTGGAGAGTGGCGCCTATTTTCTGCCGCCCTTAACATTTTACGAGTTCACGTGGCCTTCGACCGCTGCCACCCCCTTCCCAACCCAGCCTCCTCCACTGACCTGGGTGACCCCATAAGACCGGCGACTGACCCATGACGACCTGTCGCCATACTTCTGAAGCGCCACCTTTGCTGCTGAGCTAGTATGAGGGATGTTCCAAAAATACAGTACCCACAGCTGTGATAACCTGAATTACGGTAATACGCTGAGCTGCCACCTTTGCTCCAGACCTAATATAAGGGGTGACCTAAAAACACAACTCTCACAGTCGTTATAACCTGAATTACGGTAACACGCTGAGCTGCCACCTTTGCTCCAGACCTAATATAAGGGGTGACCTAAAAACACAACTCTCACAGTCGTTATAACCTGAATTACGGTAACACGCTGAGCTGCCACCTTTGCTGCTGATCTAATATAAGGGATGACCTAAAAACACAACTCTCACAGTCGTTATAACCTGAATTACGGTAACACGCTGAGCTGCCACCTTTGCTCCAGACCTAATATAAGGGGTGACCTAAAAACACAACTCTCACAGTCGTTATAACCTGAATTACGGTAACACGCTGAGCTGCCACCTTTGCTCCAGACCTAGTATAAGGGGTGACCTAAAAACACAACACTCACAGTCGTGATAACCTGAATTACGGTAACACGCCGGACTCGCATTCGGAAGGACCCGAATTTGAATCGTGGCTCACGCTATACTGGTTCCGGTTTTCTGTGGCTCCTGAAATCGTCCCAGGAGATCGCTGGAATGGTTCCTGAGCGTAAACCATGGCCTATTCTTGTCCCAATTCCTATATGTCACTAAAGCCGTCGCTGCATGAAGTCCAATTGCCACTGAACTCATGGGGATAACACTGGGCTAGCAGAATGGAAGTATAGCAGAATAGAATATTTCCTCCCCGCAAATGACTACACGATGCTTAAAGTGGTAACACATTACGTAAATGAAAGGGATTTTAACAGTGTTTGCGTTGCGCACCATAGATGTGTACATTATTTTATGTTGTGGTTGCGTGTCTTCTCGTTTGTGTACGTATTTTTATTTTAGTAGAAACATGTCAACAAAATTCTGATGCATTTTATATCGTCACGAAAAACCGTTTCTACGCCATGTTTGTTGCGCTTGATCTTGGTGAATTTGGCAGTAATGTGACCATCAGTGCCTGGCTGTGATTGGCCATTGGGGCTTGTAGGTAAAATGCCAACAGAACGGTAACAGAAAGGGACTGGGTTTTTAACTGGAAGTATGCAAGGCAATTATTTTCCTGAAAGTGGCATTGATACTTTAAGGCAGAAAATGTATTTACATTTTAAAAAATACAATAAAACAGGATACCCCAGACTGAGTAGAATGTTTTATAGTATACAAAGGCACCATAGAAATAAATGAGAACAATATACTATAAATTCGAAAACAAGCAGATCATAAAAAACCAAACAAAAACTAAAGAAAAACAAATAAAGAAACAAAGTTATATAATTAAAGTAGGAAATAAAGAAACAGTATTACAGGAAACTTACATAAAAATACTTCAGAATAAAGAAATAATTGTAAATGAGAACATTTACTACAAAAAATTAAATAAACAAATAAGTAAATAAACTACTGCACACAAATAATTGAAAAATAATTAAATAAATAAAAATATACGTAAGTACGAAAATGAAGAGCGAGAAAATAAGTAAGAAAATAAGTACGAATGTTAAAAAATATAAAATTTAAGGAAAAATAAAGATTTTTATGGTTACAAAACAACGTAAAAATACATAAAAAATAAATTACTAAAATTAAATTACTTACTAAACACACACACACACACACACACATATATATATATATATATATGATAAAATTAACAACAAAGTGTTATTTTTATATAAATGAGAAATAATAAGTAAATAAAAAGACTTGACCTCACTAACCCGTAAACAGCCACCTGCTGAACTACCAGAGCACTGCCGGGCACACCTGACCACTACCGAACATATCCGAGCGCTAACGAACACGTCTGATTGGATCTGAATGAGACTCTTTGTCCTAATAAAAAATACTAAGGGCAAAACCAGCTTTTATATACTACATGACAATGCCATGACATATTTAGAATAGGGTCATCTCATCTAGATCACATTAGTACTGTTCTAGTACAGTTACTTTTCTATCATGTAAAATGTTCTCTTCAGGTTGCAAATACTTAGCCTTCTTTGCTCACTGTACTTTTCGTAATTGTTTACTTCAAGTTATTTAAATTATTTGGAGTAGAATGCCCATTATATATATATAAGCACAAACGCGCGCACACCACACACACACACAAACTCTAGTGCAGAAGTTCTTCTGAAACATTCCTAACACATTAGTCATTTAATTACACAGTTTATAGCGCAAGAAACGTTCATATTGACATGCGTGGTCGCTTCTCTCTGCTTCCATGTCATGGGGCATAATAAACTCAAGTACTCTTGTTACTCACTTCAGATGCCCACTTCAAACCAGATGCTGCCGTATTAAGAGGGACTACTCATCACAAAATGTGACCCTATGTTAGTGTTTTAAAGCCTGTATACTTTTTGGTGATATCAAGGATTGGCAGTGAAAGTAAGTTTTAATTTTGTTGCACATGTGGAAGGGACTACCGCCTAACATTGTTAGGAAAAAATGGTTTTCCCGTTTGGTGCAAATGTACGGTTACCTATAGAAAACGGTACGCTATAGAAAAATTATCACACGTGACTCAGAAATGTCACTAGCTGGAACGTATTGGTGTACAATAACACCGTAAATATAGTACGCGTCATACTGGCACTATCACAAATTGTATATTTTTATTTTCTTTCCGTCTCACCTCAACTTGAGTTGACAGGTAAAGTAGTAATTTAAAACACGCGGTCTTTCATTTCAAGGGTCGTGGATATAACTACGTAAATGCCTTTCCACGTAAGGGCATGTTCAACTTATTTAACATGTACGAGTATATTCTTCATTTACTTGTAAGGGAATTTAACGAGAGTATTTAGAACCGTGAATGTCATATTTGCCCTGTTCTATATCGGTTAACGCTCAGAAGTTTATATACATTCTGCGCGCAGTGATTCGGAACCACGTTTACTATGTAGATCCCATCTTCTTTAACTCTTACGAGCCTAACCGTGTTACTTGAAACCCTAACATTTACAACGTAGTAGGCTATGCAGCGATACTTGACTGATACGGGTGTGACTACTTTGCAAAGTTTGGTCACGATCCTTTAACTTAAGAAACAAAATGTAACTTATTTGTTATTTTTTGTATATAAATTACGTTTACTAGAGTTCCCTCTGTGGTTTCCAGGGGCGTCATTTCAGGTTTTTCCAGGGGGGGGGGG
>PNEQ01094298.1:42744-79697 GCA_003012365.1 Medauroidea extradentata | reverse complement strand
AAATACGTGCATTAGACTGTCCGGCACGGCTATCTGAATACGAAGTACTTTATAGTGCGCGAGCTGCAGACTTTAACTTTGTCCGTCCTCCCCAGCGTCTTTTATATTGTGTTTATAGCAAATATATGGTTCCTTACCACAAAACATGTCTGAACATTGTGATACCTCCCTTTTTTGAATTATGTTTAACTCTGCTGTCACCCTAATTAGCTCAGAGAGAGGCAGAGTCGTTACCACCCGAATTCATACGAAACGGGGGGTTTCAATATATCCAATAATACTGACGAAGCTGATAAACAAATCATATTGATTGTATAGTACGTAAACAACTTCATAAACTAAAATATGTTAAAGAAAAGTCATGTGCTTTGTATTATATATAGATCCTTTTTTTAGAATAAAGTTTAATAATAATTTACATAAGAGACTAAATCACCCAAAAGCAGGCAATATATCATACACTCATTATAAAAGAAAATAAAGAACACATAACATACACGTTTAATGAATATGTGTACGAGTACAAGCACTTTTTAATTCTTACTCTTATGTTAACGACTGTCAAAAAATAAACACAAAGTTAATGTGAGGCATGCAAAAATTTCGATTTTTTAAATAATTTAAATGTTTAAAAATTAGTTTAAAACTACTTTCATCGCACGTTCCCTTGTATGAAACTCATCTTAAGTAAAATTATTGAATTGTTTTGAATAATAGAAGAATAACTAAAACAGAAATTATTAAATTCAATATACCTTCTAATCGCGAATATTATTTTTGCTGGTTTTGTGGACCGCACGTGTGTATGAGTATAGGTATACATATGTATATATACATACATACATACATTCATACATACATACATTCATACACACATACATTCCTAAACACCTACATACATACATACATGCACACATACATACATATATACACACATACATAAATACACACATACATACATGCACACATACATACATACACACATACATACACACATACATACACAATACATACATACACACATACATACACAATACATACATACACACATACATACATACATACACACATACATACATACACACGTACATTTATGCATACATACATACACACATGCATACACACATACATACATACGTACTTACTACATACACACATACATACATGCATGCATACATACATACATATACACATACATACATGCACACATACATACATGCATACACACATACATACATACATACATTCAGGAAAACAAAAGCAAAATAAGCACACCACGCGAATTCTGGACTAAATTGGAGATTAAAATGTTAACGGGAAAGTGTTGTACGACAACAATGTAAGTACCTGCATAATGTGGTACATAGCACTGGAGTTAGTTCACTCTTGCTCTCCACATATATCTTACTACTGCTATTCTTACCTACACATTATGGACACAGATTAAATCCCGTGCAGTTCAAACATGATTCTACGTTTATTTGACATAACATACGTTAAATAATACGTGGACGTGGTACGCGAGAGGGGACTTTCTCCGTGCAGTGTTGCCACATTTCGCAAGTAAAATGTCACCGTACAACATTTTGCCAGTTACATTTTCATCTCCAATTTAGTCCAGGAATAGCGTGGTGTGCTTATTATAATGCGTTTGTTTCTGGACAGCCTGTATACACACATATATATTGGTGTGTGTGTGACAGTGTTTGTGCGTATATATATAAGCATATATATATATATATATATATATATATATATATATTGGCAATATCGAATCGCACATAATAATTATTAATGATAAAGAATGTATTATTACATGAGTAGTGATTTACAAACCTTTTATATAATTTATTACTCTATAAATAAATATTTTCAGAAATATTGACGAGTGCATTAAGTAAAAATAAACGGAAATGAGTACTGTCAACGTTCAGAAATTCACCTTTGTACGTTGTAATGATGATCTCATGAATATTTTAATAAATGGAGAGTGTACAAACTGGACGTTATTTAAAAAACGAAACACTTTTAAAAAGAGGAAACCAACCATTTTTAATCCCTCTACTCAGTCTTTCATTGGCAGCCTAATATTGTCATTTCATGTGCATGAAATAATTTAATATAATTATGATAATCGAAGCTGTATACATTGTTAAAAAATTTTAAATATAAATAAATGAAAGTGTGGCGTGTTTTTTCACCAACATCTTTGTCAGTATTAGAGTCAAATTGTGATTTAATTAACCTCGTTTGATTTAGCGGGGATATTCACTAATATATTTTAAATTTTTATTTTAGAGTGTTTACGAACGTCTCCCGGTTATATGCACTGAGGACGGCTTGCTAGCTAACTAAATCTAAGTAAACGACACAAATATCTATCTATGACTAATATTTTTGTTTTGTTGCCCTGAACTCTTACGAATTCTACTGACAGTTGCAGTTTATTGACTACTCAAATAAACCGTACTTCTGTAAATAAAATCTTTATTAATACTGATTTCTTATATTTCCAGGCGATAAAAGTAATTGACCATAAGTTGTTATCCATTTTAATCATATGTTATTATTAATACTTTAAATCTGAAGCGAATTACATTTAATGGAGTATTGAATCACATATACTTGAAGCAGTAACGTAGCTCGCAATACATTCCTAATTTAAAATCTGTGACACAGTATTTCCGATATATGCATAGCACCTTTACACTGTAAGGTTTAAAATGTTATTCTTCAACTGACTTTAACTTTCTGAAATTATTATGTCAAATAAATTAATTTTGAAATAAAGTAGGGAGAATACAACTTTTTTACATTAACGTTATTTACCGTTATCTTCTTCATAAATGGCTGCCATGAAATGTGTAAGCGTATTTATTGCTACACGTGGTTTTATTTTCTGAACTTGTTAATATTTTGAAAAAAATAAACATTATATTGTATGCTAAAATTGAACCACTACGCAGCACAGAGATAATTATTTTAGTCTCTAAGACAAAAATTTAAATACTGGATTTTTTTATATTACCTTAGAAGCAATATCTTTAACATATTGACTTAGACACTAAGAATTTACAAAGTGCCGCAATACTAAAAAACAGCTAAGTAATTGATAACTAATAAACAATTATATTAAAATTAATGTCAGCCTCTACATATACATGATGTTAAGAGGCAGGGTGATAAAGATTTCTGTACACAGTAAGATATGTGTAAACATTTTAAATCTCATTATAACTTTAATGTATGTATTTTATTTACTTTTTTATGTGTATTCATGATTATTTTGTTTGATTGATGATAACGTAACTGCGTTCTTCTCATACGCTTGCGTGACAACCAGGAAAATGAGGATCCAACCGGAAATAGTTATTTCTCAAATTAAACGTGATGAATAATTTGCGATAACGTATTATCTCGTTCACAAAAGCGTATTGAAAGATATACCTAATATCTATCTCAGAAGTATCAACAAGTAATGCTTCTATTAAATGCATAGACCAGCAAAGCATTCTAGTAAAGTGATTTGTCTGGGAGCCAGGACAAAGAGTTGTTTGTCACGAGGATAGTGCAAGATACTGCGAGTAAAGGCAACCCAGATAGCATGTAAGCTTGCGGGAAGCCTGTAACTGACTTGATTTAGACTTACCATTACAAGCCCTATTTGGTACGTTTGATTCAAGCTTGAGTCAAGCCTATTTTATACAGTTGTATCATGCCTTGTACGAGGCAAGCTTGCTACGAGCTTGCAGCAACCTGGCATCAGGCTTTCCTGGCAAGCTTGCTGCAGGCTTGTCGTGTGGAGACTAGTTAGCTTGATTCAAGCTTGGTTCAAGCTTATGGCTTGACATGACAGGCTTGCAGACTTGTCATGGCAAGCTTGTTTCAAGCTTGAATCAAGCAGATTTTGCTATCAGGGAAGCCGTCTTGAAAACATAAATAGACGTCACGGTGTCGAAACTTAACTCGTGCGTTAAGTAACTTACTCAGGTTAAGTATTTACGAGCGAGAATAGTGTATTAAAGTTATGACTATGCCGTCACGTGTATGCTGTCTGTGTCTGTGTGTGTGTTATGCACAGGAACAATCGCATAATAAGCACAGCACGTGAATCCTGGTCTAAATTGAATACGAAAATGTAAGTGGCAAAGTGCTGTACGATGACATTTTACGAACACAATGTGGCAACACTGCACGGTTCAACTCTCCTGTTGCACTTCACGTCCAGGTATTATTTTACGTATTTTACGTCAAGTAAACGTAGAATCATGTTTGTAGTGCTCGGGATTTGAACCAGCACCAATAATATGCAAGCCAGAACACTAGCAGTAAGCTGAGTAAGATATCTTTGGAGCGCAAGAGGAGACTAACTACAGTACTTATGTTGCTACATTGGGCTTAAAAAATTACATCGAACAAAACTTTGCTACTAACATTTTTGTCACCAATTTACTCAGGATTCGCGTGGCGTGCTTATTATGAGTGTGTTTCTGGACACACCTTCTCTTTCTCTCTATCTCTCTCTCTCTCTCTCTCTCTCTCTAACTATTTTGGAACATAAAATACCGAGACGTTGGAAAAAAAATTATGAAATAGTTGTAGCAGCAATTAAAAGTAGGTAAATGGAAGATATGAAACACAACTGTCGTTAAGAAGGATGTTGAACGACTATCTTTATCTTACATTGTTTTCCACACTACAAGCATTTCTGAAGGCATATCAACATTCTTGACATTTCATGCTCGAAATGATAGTCTACTACAACGTTTTACATTGTTACGTAATTTGGAAGAAACTTATTTCTAAAAAAATATATATATATAATGTTGTAGTGGACTAACATTTAAAAAATGAAATGATAAACATGTTGATATGCCGTCAGGAATGCTTGTAGTGTGGAAAATACGGTAAAATTAAATATGTCAGTGCACCATCTCTCTTGAATAGCATCCCTGAAGCTCAGTACATAAAAAATGTCTTCACTTGTCACATACATGTTGACATCCAAGTGACGGGAGAGCGTTACATTAGTGAGGTGCTGCGACAATTTTACGTCAGTTTCGTGAAAACACAAAATAAGGAAAGGGGGTCTTACGTCTCGTGGGCAGGTAGATCGTTACATACGACAGCACATAACTTTGTATAATGAGAGTAGCTAGGTAAGGAATCGGCCATGGCCTTTTTTGTGCAACAATCTCAGCATTCGACTGCTACGACTTCAGGTAGCCATAGAAAATTGAAATCAGGATGGCCGGAACCGGGGGTCGAATAAGGGTCCGCCCATATTTAAGTCAACGTTTTACCGTTACGCCATCATGCTCGGTCATTCCGTGAAGAAATCAACGATGAATTTCTACTTGTGTTCAACAACGCAAGGTCACATTAAATGTGGGTGGTATAAATATAATTCTAGAAGACAGAGATTACTATAATACAATAATTGTCTGCGATGTCGGGCGAACTTGTACTGTATCGAACTTGCATTGAATTTGCTAAAGTATGCAGTAAGTCAGCGTCCAGGTCCTGTCATAATATACCAAAATTTCATCGAGGTAGTAGGATTGCTTCCCTCAGGTTGACCGTGAAAAAAATTGGTCTCATATGTAACGACGCGTACAATCCCTACTTGTCCGAGTTTCTTATCGAATCGTCACAGTCTGGCAAAATAGCCTAAATTCCAGTCCGTGAGTAATGGGTGATCTGTCTTTCTGACGAAGTTTATATATTTGCTGTAAAATATTAACGAATTGTTAATGAGAATGAAGCGAGTTTTGTTACACCCTTGTCGAAATTCCGAAATACTCTCTATGGCATTGAGTAAGGATAGACTACTCAATGGCCATGGTTAATAAGTAATATGCAAGACATAATTTATATGTGCAGACTACACGATTGGTATTTAGCAGCTTTCTTTCAAGAATACTATGTAATTTACCACCAGTTGTAAACGAAGCCATTAGCGTGTCAACTTGACTGTATGAGCATAAGTCATGTAGCTGAAGTCCAAAGTGAAATAAATAATGTCAAACAGTTTCATACTTCGAAATCAGTAAACTATAACTTATTTTCATTGTTTTTCGCTGATTGTCACTGCAGCAGGTTCAACAAATTAAATCAAACAAAATGAGTGAGTGTTCTCTTATTCACATTTGTAATGTTTGCGCTCTAATTAGAATTCCGAGAATGTTCGCTGTTTACCCAGTGGTTTTTCAGTAATCCCGATGAGGTAGTTCCAAGAAAATTAAATATTATCTGATTCCGATTTCAAGTGTTGCATTAAAGTTCATAAAAAACTGTTTTATGTCATAGTTAACTATGAACAAATTCATTAAAGAAAACAGATACAGGCAATAAAATGTTAATACAAATCACGAATTTAGTCGTGCTTGTTTAGTACTTCTTTAGTACATACTAACGGTACCAAAAATAATATTAAATTTTTATTAATATTTGCTGAACTTTGTTAAGTATGTTATCAGTCGCAACATAACATGGTCGAATGTTCATTTAAACGCTTCCACGAAATCATTTTTATCGCTACACAAGTAAGGGGATTCAAAAAAGCAGACTTTGGTGCATCTAATTGCACAAACTGGTCGGCAAGAGGTAAAAAAATCAAAAAGATATCACTTAGCTAAAAATTACTCTGTTCTTAAAGACCATCAGCCGTAATTACTAGGGACTCCAAAGTATCTAGGCCATTTTTTTAGGAATTTTTATTTCGTATGTTGTACCCCTGAATGAACTGACATTTTTTATACTGGTAACTTGTTCTTCTTCTTTCTCTTAGCCGACGTGTCTTATGTGAAATAAATTTCTTGAAAAATGTCTAAAATATTCCTGTTGTCACATGAAACCAAAGTTGACGGTATTGAGGCAATGTTAATCGCAAACTGTAGAATTTTTTTAAGAAGTAAAGTTCGAACTTGCGCCTCAGCTGAGAAACGAGTGAGTTAAGGGAGGGCATGTTGTAGGAAATTTACGACGTGTAGGAATGTCGCTAGCTCTCATGCTGGTAGTAAATCACAGGTTACGAATGTTCACGAGAGAGAAGTGTTTTGGCAGGACCGATTTGTACGGTCCCGGAGCTGTATACCCGGGTGGGGACAGACAGTTGACAGAAAGAAGTGGGCTACGACTGCTCACAAGATTTATGGGCCTAGCCTCCGCTAAACACGTTCCGTTTACACAGAGTGGATTGTTTACAAACAGTTAACTGTTTTCCGAGACTCTCACCTGCGTTTACTATTACAATTACTATTCATTTGAAGCCAAAATTTCACTGATTTGCACTAAAAAAACATTACTGTAATACACGCCCCATATCAGATTGATGCAGTCCCATCAGTTCAAGGCAAGCGAAGTTACAAACGATTAAATTAAATACAGATACTCTAACTGGATAATCTACAGTATTTTGTATGAAAACAATTTACAAATATTTAAATTCCGTTTGTTTTTTATTGCTCTGTACTGCATGCCTTTCCTATCGATATGACAGAGAAAAATTTAACCTGTATTCATTTATGAAACTCAGAAAATATTTTTTTATACAATACTGATATGCAATGTTAAATATACGATTTACACTGAGAACGAAGATTTACAAAAGCAAGAAAACGCCGCTAAAAATAAACAACATCATATTTACTGTCGTGGCCTGGAAAATGGTCGAATAAAACACTGACATGTTTTCTAAGTGGGTGAGATCACCTTCAGCGACATTGGTAACCTGTTTACAAACACGGCTGTGCTCCTGGCGAGAACCTCGCTAGCCATGAGCCAGCGCTCTCTTTTGTCGCTATCGTTAAATCATTACGCAGGAGGCTATTCCTACCACGTGGCTCGTGACGTTTCCAATGTCATTTCACATCAAATACAGGTTTCTCCCCTGCCGAGAGCATTTTATGACGCGATTGTCGCAGTACGCCCCGTAAGTAAGAACGGCATATGTAACCTATGGCGGACAACCTTGATTTTTACCTGGCGTCACCTACAGTTATACATTAACATTGGATGCTTGGGCACTAAACACACGATGCACAAAACCGTAACAATTTCCATACCATTCTCTGTTTTAGTTACATTTTCTCGATGGTAACAGAAAATCGGTATGAAATCTACTACGATTTGGGCACCGTATATTTGGAGTCTTGGCAACAATTCTACAAGTTAACTCCCTTCGGTCTTTGGTTATGGTTCAATCAAAGGAACTATGGGCCCAAATTCAAGACTTACTGCTCCAAATAATCCATGTATACTAGTTAATGTCTTTGAGTGTTTCTTGCAATGTGATAGAATAACACACTGTTATTGTGAACATGCGCCATTGCAATATTATGTCATCCCAGACATCTTTAAATGAGACTACGAGTATCAAACAAACCAAAAAGATGGATAAACAAGCCTAGTTTGGTTGTACTCAACTCATCCATAAACCAATACAACAGAATTTGAAAGATCCCAAAAGTTACGCTAATTCTAAGATTTCTGGGACGACATGAAAATAGTACAACACGTTATTTACTATAATTACTGTTCTGATCTGTACAACATATTTTCTCATGTGAACTCAACGTAACAAAATTTAAAAAAAATTATAATAATACACTACAAACAATATCGGTCATTATTCACACCTGGAGACCGATATTATGTGTCAGATATAACATTTATTTGCTAACAATGAAACGCGTGGCTTCGCGGAGTGCTTTTTGGTGAGCAAAAACCGATATTTTCGATAAAGTAACGCCGACATCGAAATAAAACCATAATATACAACTTATTCCAGCGAAAGGAAAGCCACAAACAATAGCTGTGTCTAAATATTATTGTGTAGAACAATGTGGGGCGGTGGTTAGCACAGTGGCTGGAGTATCTGCGTCCAACGGAGGCCATCCGGGTTCGATTAATACCCGGTGGAGTCAGTCCTTGGATTTTGGCATGTGGGAATCGTGTCACTGCCACTGTCGGTGTAGTGTTAAAAATGTTCGTGAATTTATGGATAATTTTACGGTAATGTCTGTATAATTAACGAAAAAATTATTTTCTTATATATAATTTCGTTTCATTAATTAAACATATGCAAAAATGCGAGAAGAAACTAAAAAAAAATCTGTACGCATTATAGTGCCTGCATCCTACAGAAGTCCCACAAATACGCGAGTTTCCATAAGCGGAGCTATAGTTGCCTTCCGTAAATTAACAGACACTTCTGGGGAATTTTTTAACAGCACTTCTCCGCAAATCACAAAATGATTTCTAACAGTGTAAGTCATGGTTTGTGCCTAGTTATTATTCGGTAGCAATATACCTCACAGATTATTCAAATTATTTGCCCCCAAAGTATTACATGTTTTATGTAAAATTAAGTTAAAATCAAGCAAAATTTTTTATCGAACCAACAGTACATAATTTTGCAAAACGACTACATCGAATTGTGCATCGTATGACTGCTCACAGTTGAATTTTTTCAAAGCATTCCGTTAAAAACTGTTTTGAGAATTTTGTATCAATGTGAAAAAAAACTACATAGTATTGACCTGAACTAGCCAGAATTTCAATGCATCAACTCACGTACATTTTGTTACTTCTAATTGGATGGTGTTATACATCAAATGCCTATATGTCAATTTTTACGTATGTAATAATTATAACTAAGATTTTGATATGTCCTACAAAAAGTATTTAGTTCCTAAATTCAGTTCCTTTAAGAATTGAATTTATAGGTCTAAATTATGTTTTGTAAGACCGTCTGAAACCTGAAAAAGTTTTGGCCGGTTTTAGTGATTGTAATAATTAACACATAGCTTACTTCTGTATAACACCGTCCAGTTGACAGCTAGCTGTTGTATCTGCAGGCCGGAATGAATCATGCGCCAAGGCGCGGCGGGAGACTTGGCGCACTTGCGACATTGTTGCACGGTCCCAGGGCGGCATGTGGCTTTAACGCCGAGCACTCAGCGGCCATAATGCCCTGGAGCGCCTGTGACTCTAAAATAGGTGGTGGGTAATCTGCGCGCGCCTGGCGCTCCACACGCCTATCACAGCCACCGTCCCGGGTTCGAGCCCTGCCTTGACGAGAATAGACTGCGGTCTGTCCCTGCGGCTGTCGTTCATCTGGTACCGCGTCGTGGAACCTGGCCACCCCGGGTAGACTACGAGGTGAGGTCAGAAGGTTTACTGTCCTTTCACAACGATGTCTAAAAGCCCTAAACTTGCTACTGTTGTTGCTATGGTTAATTTTTAAGGCCTAAACGTGGGAAGATATCACAAATCTGTTTGGTGGTTTAGTTTAAAATGATTTTTGTTGCAATAACTACATTTTTCCAAGGCAATAAATAAATTATACTATTTCCATTAATAATACAAATTATTTAAAATGTTATTAACTACATAAGTAGCAAAAATCATTGTATTTACTGTCCTTAAAAATTATAAAATAAAAAAAATCCATTCCAGAAATCTGCCAAACAGATTTTTGTATCAGGTCTCGTTAAGGCTTAAAAAATTATCACCGCCAAAGCAGAAACAAGTAGACATGGTCTGAACCGTGGATGAGGGCGGTATGAGGCGAAGGGACACCACAATATTCATACCCGACCCGGGGTTCGAACCCAGGACCTCTTTCACCGTACACCGTCACCTAACTGACTGCACTACGGAGGCCATCTCGTAGACTAGCATAGTTACCTTGTGTTTCGACAAGTGAGTGTAAACATGGTCATGAGTGATCATGTTTAGAGTCAGTGATTTTTGGTGAAAGGATTCTGCAACAATTTGTTTCAATGTCTTATGTGAATACCTGTTTCTCTGCCCCATGGTCAGTGACTGGAAATATTTAACTTTCAGCGTCTCGGGGTCCTACTTGTAAATCTCGGACTTGCGGTGTCGCGGTAACATTGTTCTGGTTGGTGCAGTCAAATGAACTACGTCTCTGCCCTATTATATTCCGACAACAACCACGAACAAGAGTTGCAGGTGTGCACGTAAGGCACTGAAACAAGTTGTTGCAGAATTATTTTCACCAAAAATCACTGGCTCTAGTCATGTTAAAAGAGAAGCTGTGTTGGATTCGACCATACATCGGAGCACAGGTATTAACGTATATACAAGACACAACCAATTGTTATGGACAAGAAAATTTCGCGAATTCAATGACCTGCGTGTTAGAATATACTTTCCTATGCATACTCAAACAATGACTACTTATCCAATAGCTGCTACTCGGTGGAACAGCAGATTGTGAACGAATAGACGGGGCTTGAGTATGCATAGGACAATGAATTCTAGCATAGGTAATTGAATCTGTGAAATTTTCCTGTCCCTACCGAAACTTTTAATTTTATGTGACTGAAGTCGTGTTACTGGAGGATAAGTTCCTCGCCTCTGGCATGCTGCTGGCTCGTGTATCTGCACCTAATGATTCTACAGACATACAGCTTTGTGTAGTCATTGCTCAGTGCCGCTTCCGTTAGGGCATATACACGCCTTGCCATTGTTACAGACAATGATTTATCCCTGTAAAGCTTGACTGCGGCGTTTCAACGTACGTTCAGCTTGTAAAAAGATTACTGGTCTTGGATTGTACGTGAAGCTGTTACCCCATTTACCAGAACCAATAATAATTCTGCTATTGTAACATATGATGCCTATAATTGGTCTGCAGACAGCTGCGTTGTGTTAGACATATCACCAGTCATGCACGCTGCAAGAAACGTCAACGATTTCAAGGGTTTGTTGCTTGCGACATTAAATGTTCCAGATTTACCATCATATGCAATAACCAGGTAACTAAAAAGTTGTGTTTTAGTAGTAATCGCAGTAATAATGTAGCTTAGGTCTCTTCCCAGAATAAAAGTAGTAACTTACATTTAAAATTATATTCGGTAGTGGTCAGTCAACACCCACGACATCGCTTTAGAACCAAATCCATTTCCTGCGTTGAAGCGAGGAGAATATTGCTGGAGAAATTAAAATATGGTTAGAAATTATAAGTATGTAAACATTGAAAAAATAGCATATAATTCAACGAGCACACGCCTTAATGCCTAACGGCATAGAGCCTAAAACGAACCAATTCTGGCGTAATACCTAACGCCGTAGTGTCTTACGGCGCGGTGCCTAACAATGCAGTGTCTAACGGCGCAGTGCCTAACGGTGAAAAGTTTAACGGTGTAGTGCCTAACAGCGTAACGCCTAACGGTGTAGAGCCTAACAGCGCTGTGCCTAACAGCGTAACGCCTAATGGTGTAGTGCCTAACGGTACAGTGCCTAACAGCGTAACGCCTGACGGCGTAATGCCTAAAAGTGAGTTAGGCGTTACGCCGTTAGGCACTACGCTGATCTCCCAGTTCGACATAACGATATCTGCATTACTGCTTTTATGGTTGGCAGCCGAATTATCAAACATAATTCAGTGTATTTTCCTTAACACAAGAATATTGAAATGAACGCAACTAAAATCGACATATTTGTAATTTACATTCTAAAAAAACATTTAAATCAAACTATGAAGGTTCTACCGACTTCAAAATTTATCATACACGCGCAAACATTAAAGTGACGTGTCCAGAAATGTTACACATTTCCCTTAGCAGTTACGCGCGGGAAGATACGAATATGCTTAAAATAGAAATTTTGCAGGGTTTTTTGAGTGCTCACATTATCCCGAACAGCCTCTAATCAAAAAGTTGTTTCTCTAATTTAAATTTCATGAACAGTTGATTCGTTGCATGTTTTCATTAAGAATGATTTAGTCACCGAAAAATCATCTAATTGCTCAGAATAATTTGATTTGTCCGTATTATAACATGGTTACAAAATAAATCAAACATAATTTGTTTGTCTCTCAAAACAATTAAAATATGTTACCTACTTTTTTAATTCACGTGACGATATCAAAGAGCACTGTTAGTGGCGCTTGCCAGAGCAGATTACAGTTTGTAATCGTATAGGCCTACGATGTAAACAAGTGTATCTACAAATATCTGTGGTGCTGTCATCTTCTGCACAGAAAAGAACTTTTTAGTGGAGGTTACAAATTTTTTTGTCAATATGGACCTCACGAAATAATTTTGTAGTGGTCACAAAATTTGTTTGTAGTCACTGCAAAACATTATTGGGGACAGCAAAATGTACTGTGGTCATTACAGAAAATTTGGTAAGGTCCTTTGTTTTATATATATATATATATATATATATATATATATATATATATATATATATATATATATATATATATATATATATATATAACAAACTTTAGGAGATGATTCCTTACAAAAAATGAGGCGTAGTTACACATTGAAGTTTTTGCCTAGCGCAATTCGTAAGCGAGAAATTCCGTCTTGACAATATTATTTTAAAATGTTGTTATGACAAGACATCAAAAACCACTTGGAGTTAAATTGCAATTCCGTACACAACAATTAATGTTTTTTAGATCCTCATCTCACCAAGAAACTTGTTTTTAAAGCTCTTCCCTTCACGAAAATAACAGGGGTGTTCACCCTCTTATTGACTAGAACTTTTGTAGCGTTGGGCTTTGCAAAAATTTGATGTTGCCTTTCTGAGCAGTAGGCCTACATCCCAAACAATATATAAGTTCGTCTTGTTACAAGTCGCTAGAATGCGACGTTTACATTAAATACATCATAAAAATAATCATTGTTTGCAGTATAGTGCACATGGGGTGAGAATAACAATCTGTAATAAGAGATTGTAGCATTGTTAGCATCTTAAATTCTGTCATGTTTTTCAGACATTCATACCTGAAATACGCCAAATATGAAGGTGTGAATGTGATACACACGTATATGTATGGAATTGCATGAACGTAAGTTTGTCGATGTTAACTTGGTTGAAATATATGTGACATAGACCTCAATAACTGTGGTACAGAAATCATTTTTCAGGGTACAAAAGGCATTTGCAAGCCTTCTGTGTGAGATTTCATTACATGTGTAGCAGTTTTTGCCAACATGCCAGGTATTGTATTGTTAATACACAAACATCACGTCGCATTTTACTGTAAATTGTGCAGTACAGTAATTTGCAACAAGAGGACATTTTATTTTGCTTGGAATGTACTGTTCAAAATATTCACAAAAACGAACAACAAAGTTGTAGTCCATAAGTGTGTGAACGCCAGTGTAATTTTTATGAATAGTGGTTTCATAGTAGGATCGAGATTTCAGCAATGCTAATCACAGTGTACAGAATTTGAAATTTGACTCCAAGTGGTTTCTCATATTTTACTAAACTACCATTTTTAAATTCAATATTCAAGGGTAAAATGTTCCCTTTCAAATTGCGCTACACAAAAACTTCCCTGTGTAACAACGCCTAATTTTTATTAGGGATTATCTCCAGTGTATGATAAAGAGTAGTTAATAAACATCATGTTTATACTATATGTATATGTCTTAATATTTGGAACTAATTGTTACGTACGAAGACATACAGTATGTGCGAATTATTTACCCAGCAATTTATTTTACGTTGGGCACATTCAATCCCATATTTTCTAATTAATATGTCAAGTGTCAGTCGTAGTCTACAGTTAATATGGGGACACGCTGGATGAGGCAAAATACATTGAGTGAAATCATTGAACTTGTTTAACAGTGGAACGTGCCCTCAAGGGCCCTGTAGCCATGAAGGCGCGACTCTTTATAAAACACCTTAAGTCTAAAAAATGCCCTAACACAAAGAAAAATTTTATCTGAGCACGTCACCTAAAGGAGGTTTTTACTGACGTGATCCCAAACCAAAAAAGTTGAATTAATTTCGCGACAAAATTGTAATATTCTGAATATATATATATATATATATATATATATATATATATATATATATATATATATACATATATATAATGCATGTCATGTCTCTACAGAAAAAATAAAACCAAAATTTTAAATAGAATACAATTTACCATTACATCTGTTAAATACGTTAGTTCTATTTAATTTTGATATATCAAAAAAAAGTCTGTAATAAATAATACGTTTTAAGTTCATGGCCGAGATGAGTCTGACGTATTTTATTTATACGTTTCCTGCCGGGATTATCGGCAATAAATAAGTAGGTCGTCGCTACCTTATGAACTTCGCATGCACTCGTTGCAATCGTTGGGACCGCATAACTCAGTGTAAGACAAACAGCTGATTCTTCATGGAACTTCTGTGTGACGTAGCTGGCTGCTTCCCCATACGACTCGCCGGTGTTGGCACTGGCCGTCCCTCGACGTCGCACCCAGTGATCTAGGCAGGTTTGCATACTATTAACGTGGATATTTCCCTGATATCACTTATTGCCCAGAACTTTCATCAACCTAAAAACTCTCGTCTTCAGACACCAAAATACGCTGCATAATTTTGCACATCACACCAAGTACCCTTGTGCTGTGCCCTTGTGCACGCCGACTATCACAACTTGCACAATACGCCTTCATAAATGGCACCGCCTGCCAACATATCTTTTGAAAATATACTGAAACGTCTTGCAAGAAAATTAATTTCCGTCACCATCGTATTTTCAAGGCTTTTCACTAGTTTAGTCCGGTTCAATTTCCATACACGTCCATCTTGCCTGACGTCTGCTTGTCGAATCCTCTTGCCACTCCCTGTGACGTCAGACTCAGCTCTGTCCCCTAGCGGCCATTTCGGAAAACGGGCTAGCAGCCGTTTTAAAAAATACAAATGAATAATTTAATACTATTATTATTATTAATAAATATTTCAACGTATATTAAAATTACAGAAAAAATATACAATTACCAAAATATACTGAAATATACTTGATATCACGGATAATATGTAGTGGCTACACAGCGCCACACAGGGCTACCAACTCACAAATTTTACCGTGAGACATTAACATGTCTCAGCAGCGGAGGCCTGTTATGGTCATAACCATTTTAGCAAGTATTATGTTGCGAGCGAATGTCTCTGAGTCGTATAAAATACAATAAAACTTACAGAAGTAAAGATATTCAAGTATCAGCTGTCTACAAAAATATGTAACATACATACAACTCCAAAATGTATATGGACAGTTATTTACTTTTGTGATACGTTGTGTTTTTTCTACGACTTAGCAACGTCCACTCACAATTGTGTAAATCTATGCAAATGGTTCATTTCTAAATAATTTTTTTGCAGTTTAGGTCGGCAAGTAAAAGGTCTAAGTAAGGACACATTATACATACAGGATGCCCAGAAACAACCGCGTAATAACCCCATCGCGTGAAACCTAGGCTAAATTGATAAACGAAAATGTAAGTGGGTGGCAAATTGTTGTACAACGACATTCTACGTGCCAAATGTGGCAACACTGCACGGGGAAAGTCGTCTCTTGCGCTCCACGTCCAGGTATTATTTTATGTATGTTACGCTCTACTTAAAACCCAGAACCAACATACGCAAACGTACATGAAATACAGACAAACGTATCTGAAATGCAGAAAGTAGAAAAATATGGCCAATTTTATACATTTGATAAAACACAAAATCACTCGCCAATACAATACGAAAGATAATATTCCGAAGCTTATTTTAAGTTAATGGGCGATACAAATATTTTAATGTCAGCATTTCATTAGTTGCTAATGTAAACAATTATTTTTAATGGATGCAAATGTTTCTTTTAATTTGGAGAAGTTGTGTATGTAAATAAATTGCATTATCTGTGTTTATAATAGGTACTGAAATATTAAACAAAGCGAAAAATAATCGAATCACGATAACCATTTACTTATTAAGATTACGTAAATTCGTTCAAGGCTTCGTTTAATTAGACGACACCTGAAAATAAAAGCACAACTTGTTATGTCTTAGAGTATGTTAAGAATAATTAAGTTATGCCGAATATTTCATCTTTCACACACGTAACTTGTAACTTGTTTCTGGAAAGTTATTAAAATTGGCCCAAAATATAGTCAACATAAATTATTTATTTATTTAAAAATTGATGTCTATTTTGCACGATTTGCAAGCACTAATAAACACAATGCTATTTTTAAAATGACGTAAACTTAAGATAATTTATAGAAATGTTAAGTATCCTTTACTATATTAACCAGATCTAATCATACAATAAATGTAATTACTATTTCTGTAACTTGGAGTTATTATGAGTAAACTAATTTTCACGAGATTTGCAACTAATGGAGTTAATATTTGACTTAAGAGTTCATTGCAAACATTAATAGCTTGCGCTCACGTCCTGGATCTTGAATTGCAATTTACACAAGTTACCATAATTTGAAACTAAGCCGGAGGCTGAAGTTGAACGACCGCTCGTAATTAAGCTGTCCAATGCACTGCGTTACTCGAGGTTGTTAGAGTTCAAGGCGTCGGTCGTTTACTCTGTCCAGGTAAAAGTCTACAAGGAAAACTTTTGGCCGGTTAAATTTTGGTACGTACTTAGTACGTGGAAGAAGCAGAACAGTCGTTTTAAAAATGGATAGATGTATAGTTATTGTAAATTAAATCTTAACCAAGTTTGTAAAGCCCAAAGAATAAAGAGAATCTGCGACTTTGTGCGACAATTTATACAGGTATGACGGCTTCGATTGCCGCCTCTTGTATCTGCGTACAGGATGACGCAAATAACGATGCAGAACTCGTTCCCATGCAAATTGCTGTAGTTAAACGACCCATAAAAAGTGTTACTATCTTGTGCGTAAACCTTCATTACAGAGGGAGCGATGCACTTTTTTCAGCTAAACTTGCACGGATATCGTAACACCAGGGGAGATAAATAACTTGTCATCTTGCTCACTTCTAAGTTTCCCACGCTTGGCAAAAAACAACCACGTGCAGACAGGTGTCCATGTGGGCGTGTTAGTACATGCTGCTGTGAGCAACCGTTAAAATTATACACAGGAGAGAAAATTTACTCCACCTGACCTGCAACAAAGTGGTTTCTCGCACGTGAAATTCTCTATCGCTTGCAGCAATCAAAAATTTGGCAAAAGTGAATAACACGCATGTGTGTACGTATAAGTTCTGTAAAACTACTTTTTTGTTTCAACGTGCCTAATTTTTTAAGGTGTTTATTATAAGTCTTAAATAAAATGTTCAGACACATTGTACATGCAATATTTTCAGTTTAATATGTCAAACAACATTATTTAACTGAGAACATTTCATAATTCGCGTTTACTAAAAAAATGTAATCTACGTTATGACGTAAAGAATATCGAAGCAATAATTCTGGCATTTACAGCAATACGGACCCAATATTGCAGTTATAAAAAGAGCGCACAGACAATGATATTATTCTTCAATTAATCATAAATTAGCATAACTAAGTTGGAAATTTTTCTAAGATGTTTACGGTACCATGAGAACTATTAAGGAATGTGTTGTCAAAAGTAATATTACAAAATAGTTATAGTTAAGGCTTCAAACGGAAATTTTTAATTCGGATGCATGTATATTCTACTATTTTAGTACAGTAAACAAGTTTCCTTTACTACAAATAAAATATTGATTGATAGCTGTTTTTCTTGAGATAAACAAAACATGATGTGCAAAAGAAAAATAGAAAATTGTATATTTTGTGATAAAATGTTCTTTTAATTTTTTTCATAAAAAATTTATTTCTTTGTAGCAATTAGAATTATTTTTTAAACACGAAAACTTGCCTTAAAAATTACAACTTTCTGTAATACAAAAGTTACTATTCAAATATTTCAATTGCCGAACCAGTTTCGTTTTCGTTACTGTATACTTTGCTGTGAAAGCCAGTGGTCAGACCACTCACCTCCCACCAAGAAGAACCGAGTTCGATCTCCAACGTGGTTGGGCGTGGATATTTCAGGTAAACGTGGTGGACGTCGCCATTGGCTGGAGGTTTCCTCGGAGTACTCCTTTTTCCCCGCCCTTAATTAATCTCTGGTTCTTCAAGTAAGGCGTTGGCAATGGACTGGCAACCAACCTAATGTATCATGTATGTAATGGAGCAAGGAGAAATACTGATACAGAGTCCGGTACTCAGGGCCTGATCACGATAAAAATAAAGTTCTGTTTACTTTAAACAACACTTTTCTTCGCTGCAAAACTATATTGCATATATTTTCATATACAAACAAGTGCTTTATTTTACACAACAGAAAATGAGACGGGGCAAAGGAATTTTATTTTGTTGCTATCACTTTTACTCCTTTGTTTGTATTTAACATTTGACAGAAACACAAAAACATGTTAAAAAAGACAGATAAACAGAACTTTAAAAGTACTCACTTTACCAGGAACAGTAAACATTGTGTAAGAAAACCTCACGTATGCGGACTGCATAAGGTAGTTTGTAAAGTAATACATCTCGTCGACTGCGAGGTCAATAGAGACGATGATACATAACTTGGTACAATGGCAGGAACTTGGAGAGGAGTTGGCCATGGCCTTGGTTGAATAACCCTCCCAGTACTGGATCCAAACCCTTAAACTTCTGGAGATTACCTTGAAAAGCGCTGAATTTACACTGAGCAGTTCCTTTTATTTGACACTTGTCGAGCTCTGTGGGGCTTGTCAAGGAACTTGCGTAGATCTGTCGTCTCTCGACACGTCAATTAACAACAGTTTAAAACATTAACATCAGAACACGCTTCACGAAGGTTCAGCATTGGACAGTACGAGATAGATCTAGCTACACGCATACTGTTGTCTTTGAACACCGTGCGTTCGTATTATGATCTGAACTCCTTTAATTAACATTCGTCACTGCGAGTGAATGTTGACGTATTGCAGAACAACTCAACAGTAAAACAAAAAGTAAAATAAGTGAAGCCAGCATTAGCTATTTTCAATAAACGCACGGAATACATGTATTTTTTGAATGGAAGGATATTCAGTCTGCCGGAGTTCCTCAGTCTGTACATGTGCCTGAAGAAGGGAACCGATCTTAGTTCCCGGAACGTCAAACCTGTTGCTGTCGAAGAAAACCTGCTACTTTTCGCCTGTGTTTTTTTTTTTTTTTTGTAATTTTCGTTTGCTTCCAGTCGTGTCCGACATCGTCGATTTTTGTCGCTATTTTCCATACATCCTTACAATATATAAAAAAATTCGTGTCCTTTTCCATTTTCAGTATTCTTTCTTGGTAAGAACTACTATATTCCGCGCCGAAATAAATAAGAGTTGTTACTGTTCTATTTTTCGGTTTTCGTGTCGCCTTTCCGGATACGGCGATTTCCCTTTTGTATATTTGTTGACAAGGCTTCTTGTTTCTTGCTTTTCGTTTTTTGTAGATTTTTCCTGCAACTCGGGAGCGTTTGCTCGCAATTGCATATGTGCACAAAAAAGATTCAGTTGACAAACATACTGGTACACACGTTTTTGCATACTGATAAGAAACGGAAGCTTGTGTAGGAGTAATAACCAATTGAAAACGATGAAAAACATGAGTTTGCTCCGAATAACACTCGTTTTACTTCAATGACCACTGCACTACACTGCATGGAAAACGGCACTGAAAAAAGAGTGTAGTTGCAGGTACCATACTTGTGTTAAAATAGGGACAACAAAACAGTTTGGTTGTTAGTACTGCTCTGAACAGTTCCTTCAACAATCTGTTGTGTAGAAGTTACCATCTGGTTTGTAAAAGCTACAAGGCCCTTTGTTTCTTCTACAAAACATGTTGTTGAAGGAACTGTCCGTAGTAGTACCAACAACCAAACTATTTTGTTGTCCCTATTTTAACACAAACATGGTACCTGCAACTACACTCTTTTTTTCCGTGGGGGAAGATCAAACAGTTGCGCAGTGTGTTAATAACTACCAACTATGCTCGAGTAATTCGAAATATGTATATAAAACCATATTTTCTCCACACTTCCAGCTAAAAGAGAATAAAAACCTTACCTTCATATAACTAAGTAGCTTCATGTGTATTTTTCTTATATTTATTAACAAAATATTGCTTCGCTCTCTTCACGATACATCACCGTAAACCACGAGAATAACATTATTTGGACAGCCAAAGTTAGTATACTCTTATAACCACCTAATGTTGGTTTTTAAAGTATGGTAGCGTTTCTCAAGTAGTATATTAATGACGTGTATGAAAAGATTACTTCAGACGATCAAATTTCGAGGATATACACAAAATTCAATTCCTGCTTGGTACACTATAGTATTGATATTCACAGCACGTAATTAAACGTCATATGCTTTACACTGTATTCGTGATTCGTTGAAATAATTTAAATTAAATTAACGATCTTTCTGTACGTATACAAAAGTCGTTAATACTGTTGGTTGTTTGGAATGAGGTATTGAATTAGTCAAAAAATTTCTTAGCCTAAGATCTTTTAACAGATTCTGATTCAAAACGCCTCTGTGCTTCTCTTTAAAAGAGAATCAATGAACAATTATACCGCTTGAAAGAACACTAACTAAAATTTGCAGTATGGCCGTTTGAAATGTGTAGAAGTGCCAGTATGTTAATTTCAAAACTGTTTAAATTAAATGATCTTCACTAAAACAGAGATACGATTTCGTAAACGTCACATAAAATTTTTCAGAAACCCATACACTACCAAAATAAGATTTTTTTAATACTAAGGGTTAGGTTCACGTTGAACGCGTAACAACCAAGCACAGCGACGTAGTAGAAAATTTTCAGGTTATGAATTTGAAATATATGAATACAAAACAATATTGCAAGAGTGGCGAAATTTGTCATTTAAACTAGGCCTTACTATAAGAGCACAGAAATAATTTGACGTTTTTCAACACGTTATATTAAAACAAATGTTACCGGGCCCTAAAGTACAAGAGTTTATTAATGGAAAACTCAAACATTGGAGGCGAATTTGAATATATACCATAACTGTAGTATGAACTATCAGATACTTCTTAGTTTCAAAGCAAGACGTTTTCAGGTTTCTATTCTATTATTAAGAAATATTCTTATAATGCTGAAGAAGTGATGTGATACCGTAATCGGGAGTGACATTGGACACGTCATGTGACTTGGGGACATTACAAATCAAAAATGTTTTACGAATACGTGGTGGCCCTGGATACAGAAATTTACTTGCGATAAATACTAAATAATAAATATACACATGTCATTCAATTAATTTGTACTCACAGTTGAAAATTATGGAAAATAAAATAGTATAAATATGCCCTAAAGTACGCCCGCATGCCCAAAGTCAACCATAAAATCTACAACAAGTCCAAAGTCAACCAACATGTCCAAAGTCACCCCACGCGTTCCAAGTCAACCAACATGTCCAAAATCACCCCACATGTCCAATGTCACCCCACATGTCCAAAGTCAACCAATATGTCCGAAGTCCACCAACATGTCCAAAGTCAACCAACATTTCCAAAGTCACACCCCCTTAGGTAGTTAACATCATCAGTACAATGGCGGTCATCAAGCGAAGTGACAAATGAGGGGAGATGAGATGAGAAGATTATACGGCCATTTAACAATGAGGTCAGAAGCCGATAAGGGTGAAGTGATGTGCAGAGACAACACAACATCAGTGCCCAAGCCGGTGTTCAAACCCGTGACCTCTAGTACCGTGGACTGGCGCCTAACCGCGCTACTCTACGGAGGCCGGCACGTGACAAATGAGATCCAAGCATTGCCGCGAGAGTAAATCTCAAAGGAAGGCTCTCCCGCTGTGGTCGCATGTTTAACTTGAACTGATTTATGGCTGCAAGATGTTCCCCTGCCCGCGAACTCCCAGCCACACTACCGCTTGTTATAAGGCAGAGCTGAGATTCCTACGGTAAATACAGGTGACGACGTCCCTAACGCAGGAACAAACACGCATCGCGGTGTAAATTATGCGGGTTGGCAACTTCCTCCCAAACACTATGAAAAATTGCACTTCCCTTTTCGCGCGGCGACGCCTGAGATAAGCAAACAGCAGGTTTTGCGATTATCAAGGTGCTCGAAGGTGACAGAAACGCACAAGGTGAGAGCGAGGAGAGCGAACTGTTGATGACTTTCCTGGGGTTTCTTCGAAAATACACACGCGTCACGGTGTCTATAAACAGCGCCGTGGCTCTTCGCAAACAATGGCGGCAGGTAAAATAACCTGAGGCCCGCTGAACCACCGAGGTCGTTATTACCAGAGGCGCAGACGTGGGGACCTCATTCCACGGTGTGAAATCAATTCTTGCAGTGAAAGGTAAGTACGGCTATAGCTACCACACTTCTGTTAAAGTAAGGAAAACAATCCAATTTAGTTTCCGGAACTATCTGGATACTTCCTATAAGAATATGTTCTGTAAAATAATGAAGCTCTTCGCTGCATTCTAAAGAACAAACTGTTGTATAAACAATGCAAACTGGACTCTTGTCTCTATTTTAACAGAATTATGGTACATACAACAGTATTTTTCTTTCAGTGTGCCGTAACTGATACGCACTTCATCACGTACCTATTGAGGCTTAACACTGTAAAATTTTTGCTATAAAATACACCAAAATACCATTTACAATGTTCCTTCATGAACAGTTGGCATTTCGGCCAGTTTCGAATCTAATTCTGTCAAGAATACAATAACCAACAACGTATTGGAGGTGATCTTCGTCGGTGCATGTTGCCTTGAAACGAGGCGTCTTGTCATTACCTCTTGTCAGAAAGATTACTGGCCCCAAAAAGTTGTCAAATGAGAACTCGGTCTAAACAAATATGTCGCAAATAAAGTAATGGTATGAGATCTAACAACTATACTCCAGAACTTAAGTCTGATCTCAGTAGTCAGTAACTATTCGAATTACCATTCTCCTACTTGTGTTATTTCTCAACGAATTTCTCTACGAATTAGAATGCAACAATGACAGCCCAACTGCATGACATATTTACACATGAAAAACTTTTCTCCACAATTACCACACGCAATTCTAAATTTATAAAGGTGAAATGAAACATATTGAATATTTAAACCAATGATAGCATAAAAGTTAACAGTAAGGTCCCTCGGGCACATTGGTTTCGAGAACACTTACTTGATATTTCTTACAGTGAATGGACATTTACAGAAACGATTTCTCACGTTGATCACGTCTTGAGCAAAAAAAACTGTGGTTATTCTTGAAAGAGTTCAGGAAACCCTTGAACAAAACAAATGTATTATCATTATTTTTCTGAGGAATGGATAAAGAATTACCGAATGATCCTCCCGATGTCTGGAAATGATGGATGTTCGTGAACGTCGGCAGACGTTTAGCACGATGCTCGAGGGTTGGGAGAGCGGGGTTGTTTTTGTGTATCCGAAACAACGCGGGAGATTGCTTTCTTAGTTGAAAGTGGGGCATAATGGGTTCGCTATTGTCCCTCTGTTATTATTTATTTATTTATTATTATTATTATTATTTTCAGTTTCCCTCTGCCGAGCGCTATGTCGCGAGGAGGTACGTTCCGTGGTCTGGACGCTCGGCGTTGTCACTCAAACCATCAACCGTGATCGCTGCCCGCCCGGGTGAAAGCCCTGCGGGTCGGTATGGAGCCCTGATTGCCCCCCATGCACGCACACACATACTGTGAGTTGGCGCCCATTAATCTCAGTCTCATTTATGCGAGCGCACAGGGGTGGCCAATCGCTGGATCGTCTCTTACAGCGAGTGCCGAGAATTCTCTTTGCCAGTGAACAGTATGGCACAATAGTTCCAGTTATATTTCATCATTGCGTCAGTGGGGTATGTAATGACAACACATTGCACAACACGTGCTCCATCATTACATGCTTTCGATTAAAACGCCAACATCATGTATTAAGAGACTGTGTTATCTCTTTTGTTAGAGTTATTCATTTACGTATAACAAATGGTGTGACGAATTATTACCAATGTCTCTTAATATAAATATCACATTTTACGATAACGTGTATATAACTGGACTATTCTGGCTTTATAACATTAAAGAGATAATTAATTTCTGAAAAGCAAAATTAGTTCAATTATCTCACAACCATGTTTTAATTTCTCTAATTAAATGTGTGTAGTAAAAGGCAAGGCAAATAGATAAGTCCCTAATGAAAAATTTTCAAATAAATCTTGCTAAATTTTGGATTAGGAAAAAATTAAAAATTCGGCACGAGTAGTGTCACGGACTCTTATGCTCTCTTGATTTCACCGTTTTAGCGATAGTTACTTTGTTTAGCCTATACAAGAACATACATCAAAAATCGTTTTGCTATTTTTTATTAAAATGGTTTTCACAACGTTGAAAAATTTTTCAACAAAGTTAATACAATGTTTTCAGCAAATTATGGATTTAACGAATGTTTTGTTAATTGACATGGTCAAATCGTGTAATTTACTGTATTGATGAAATTAACGGTCACGGCAAAAACCCTTTTAAACAAAACTGCCAAACATATTTGTTATGTCTACTCTCGTTTAAGCATAAAAAATTAGTTATCGTAAAACAGGAGAAACGGTGACCATGGTATTAGCCCGCAAGTTGTTTTCTGTTTACCAGACAGAAAATATTATTAGGACATTGTCTTTAACTTCACGACAACGGATGCCTAAACCTTGAAAACACGATATTATAGTTCCAAACTCATAATTTTCTAGCATGGGGGTTGACATCGTAAATCATGTTTTCGTGACTTTTAAGTCGCCGTTAGGCTAGGCACGCAGTTGCGATTTTCAATCACGCGATTAATTAGCCGCATGGATGGAAAGCATTGTTTTAAGTGCAGGTGCATGTACATGCAACAAAACAGTCGCAGCTATTAAAAAGTTGCAAACAATCATATTTTCGTAGCGACTCGACTGTCGCTAGCTGGAATGAGTCGCGTATATAGGCACGAGCATGCACGCAAAACGTCAGTCATATGCAGCATCTAGCACAGTGGCGACAGTTGTGAGGTGTCGTTAAACATGTCAAGGAGGACAGAAATGACAACGAGGGCAATTATGGTGTCACACATAGTGTTTTAGACACGGACCTAATAACTGAGATCGAAAAACGGCCAGCACTATACAACAAAAAATTGACTGAATATAGTGACCGCAATGTGATGGAAAAGCTCTGGGGCGAAGTTTGTATAGTTGTTTGCAAGAACTGGAGCGAACTGTCTACGTTGGAAAAAAAATTAAGGCGAATGATGAACTATATTTATTGTAGTCACATGTTTGTTAATAATTAGATACATTATTACAACTACAACTAGACAATTAAGAAACGAAATACGTGACAAATATACATCCTAGGTTCGATGTCAGTAAATAAGTACACCAGGTTGACACTGTTGCCGAAAATACCAATAACAAAACAATGTCTTCATCAAGATTCAGGGAATGGGCACTATAATAACAATTGTGAAAATATTATTGTATGTGATACGTGCAGTATAATTATATTATAATTATAAATGTCTGTTATGCACTGCGACTAATCGTTGTTGAAATGTACAAACTACACATAGGCCTACAACTTGTCTGTACAAAACCTTACTAATTGTTACATTGCATTTTAATGTACATGTATAGATAAAATACTGTATATTAAATCTAAATGCTGTCATATTGCCACGGGATGGAACCGTTTGGTGACACAAAGTAATTAGTAAAGTAATCCCGTGCTGACATACCGTACGCATCACCCCGCAAACCAGCTCGACCAATGTTCTCTAAAGTACGTTCATATAACTCGTCTTCAACACGAATGCCATCGTTCCTACGAACAAAATTGTGTAGTACACAGCAGGCTTTGATAATGATGTCGGCAAACGTTACGTGTACATCCAAAGGGCGGTGAAAAATACGCCATTTATTGGTTAACATACCAAATGCACATTCAACCATTCGTCGCGCACAACACAATCTATAGTTGAACACACGTTGTTTTATTGTCAGGTTTGCCCTTGGGTATGGACGTAGAATGTTATTAGACAAAGAAAATACTTCATCGCCGACAAGAACGATAGGCATACGTGTACCGTTTTCATCATTAGGAAGATGTTATGCGTTTGGAATATTTAACTCATTATATTTCAGCCGTCTTCCAAAATGTGTATTCTTAAACACATTTGAATCACTGTTACTACCATATGATCCAACATCAATAGCAGTGCAACAATAGTCTGCGTCAATTAACGCAAGCAGTATAATGGAAAAAAGTGTTTGTAATTATAGTAATGAGAACCTGAATGTTGTAACTTTTTTAATCGTATCTGTTCGCCATCCACAGCATCTATGCAATTTGGGACATGTGTTCGGCTGTTAAACTGGGCGGCAATGTCCACGCTTGGAGCTGTGTGTGTTTCATTAGGTCGACGGAGCTGCGGTGCACCAGTGAGTGTCTAGTGCTTATGAGCAGGTGAGTGCGCCAGTATCGCCCATAAGGCTTCTTTGCTTCTAAGCCTTCAATACGCAAAAAAGCTTCAGATGATGGGGCCATTTAAACGGCGAATATACCTGTTATCGTATTAACTGCTGAACAAAAGGTATTTTTCATATTGTTGGGATGAAAAATATATTTACTTATAATTACAGCTAAGTTATTTCATTTCCTTATTTTCTTGACAGTTTCCCAGACCATCACGGTAGACGGAAAATGAGTAGATGTATCATAATGTTTTGGTAGTATATATACATATGAAAAAATAATGCAAATGATAGTCAAATTTCACATATATCGCTTTAACATTCTCCATTACAGCTACTGTTTTGATCGCGGTCAGTTAATATCTTTGTGGAAATACCAGGCACTATATTAATTTCAAACGACTGTGGTGCAAAAAATTGCTGACAAGTTCGATGACAAAATGCAGATAGTCATGAACACGAAATAAAGGTACATTAAGAACCAACGAAAAAAAAATTTCAGATGAACATAAAAAAAACTACATAGTGATATTGTTATCACTCAAGACGACACAGGCACACAAAGATGGCGACGTGTCTAGTGCGTGCCATTTCTTAAAATTTCTGAGTTGAAAACTGACTACCTGTTCCCGTTTTCTGGCAGGGTCACAATGCATTCTCTGAGTTTCCCAAGAAAGTCCACCGGCCAACCACAATGTCCGTCACGTTTCCTAAGTACGAAAATTCCGGGACCGAACCCACCAATGATCGAACCCTGTTCGCCTAGCTGGGAGGCAAGAGGTTTGACCCCTCGACCAGCGCAGACCTTTTCTTTAAATTGCTGAGTTACTGCTAGGAAATAATTCTAATTCGGTTGCAGACAGACACGGTGCATTATCGATAACTTCGGGAATGTCCAAGTCATGATAACTCTCTGTTTACGTAATATGAAACTGCCGACCACGGCATAAGATAATCAGGAATATATTAGCTAAACTACTAACATTATCGACTTGGCACTGTGATCTACTCTTATAGATCAGTAAATATCCGCAAACGATGTAACCAAAGCAGGACTGTATCTGTATTAACGCTATATGGATAGTTAAGAGCGTAAAGTGTCATAATTATGTTCAGAATATTACAAAATATGTTTGAAATTTATGTAGTTTTTAAAGAATAATTTTAGCAACATAAAGTTGTAGCAAAACACAAAACTCTGCGTTAAATGATCTGACACTGGTTTTAATTACACTCATTATTTTAGATTATCTACACTGACTTGGTATATAAACAGTTGTTAAAACGCAAACGATATATTTAGCATAATCTTTTGTCCACAGAAATATAGTTGGCATTTAAATAAATATATTTGTAAAAATTTTACTTCGACAGTAGACACGACGGTAAGCTACATGTGGTTTTTAGATTTTAAGGAATGATATTTTTTTTTAAACATGCGTAATTAATTTTGAGAATAAAGCACATAACCAAATATCTCTAATTATTTACCAAGCATCATAACATAAAACATCTGAGAAAATACAGTGTTGTCCTTAAGCAACATAACCTCCCAGTCTTATGAGAGGGAGAAATAAAATATTCAAACAATTCACATAAGAAAACCATTAACTTCTGTTACTTCAGACTTTTAAGTAGTGGAGCAAATAGTAAAACACTCCTCTCGCATTCGGGAGGACTCGGATTCGATCCCTGGCTCCGGCCATCCTTTGGTTTTCCCGGGTTTTCCGAAATCGTTCCAGGCGAATACTGGGAAGGTTCCTTAAAGCTGGCCATGGCCAAGTCCTGCCCTATTTCACCCGTGTTCCTGTGCCAAGACTTTGTGTTATTCGATGGCATGTAAAATGCCTAAGTAAAACACATTAATTAAATATGAGTTAACATTGTTAAAACTTTAAATTTTTAGTGGTTTCTAAATTAAATAAATAAAATTATGGAGCCATTGCACAGTGTTTGTTGACCAAACTTGTGTTGAAGGACAAAGTACAAAAAAAAAACATTCCCAGAGGAATTCGGTCAGTTTATGTATTAAATAGCAAAAATTTTGAAGATAGAATCCAGTAAGATTTAGACATCACCCTTAAACAAGAGACGGACATAACGAAAAACTAAATTACCAATATAGAAAAAGATAAAATTAAACAATAAAAAACAACAGTGGACAGCAAACAAATTGCAGAAGACAACACTACCCAAGTTCCATTCAAAATAAAAATTCAACGTTTTGGGAATTGTGATCTATTCCCGTCCTCAGGCATGAGACACAGCTGGTCGAAACTCCAAGATACGAATGGTTTTTGATTTTAATGTTTTAATCAGTAAATTATACGGCAGAACATTACAAGAGCGGAATTAAGACCTTTAGATAGTTCAGTGAGGAGTTAGGGCACCAGTGTCTGATGTGGCTTTACTCGGCACGCTGTCCACCCCTTGCGAGCGTCGACTCGCAGCCCGCATAACAGTTACACCATCCTCGGCAACCCCTGTAGCCGAGCCCTGCTCATCTATCTTCGTCATCGGAATGCAATTCTTCCCATCCTCTTCTCGCGCCAAAGTGCGCATTCCCCTCTTGCCCGCCTTGTTCTTCAGCCACCTCTCCCTCGTGCTTCATTGTAGTTTTGTCAAATCTCGAAGACATTCACTCCAGTCTCTCTTGCGCTCCATCAATCCACTAGACCACCCTCGCGGCCTGTCTTCAAGTTCGTCTGCTCTAAGTAAAAATTCCTCTCAACCTCCTGACAAGCGTCGTAAAACACTTCTTCGCAATTCAACAGCCAGTCATTAAATATTTCAACTAATCATCTTCCTCAACAACAGAAACATTAAATCGCTGCGTATTCATTTTGTTTACTATTTACTTACTTTTCTTACCCTTTATTTAAATCAGTTTTCGTATAAAATTGATTTTATGGAAAATTTGTCGGTACGTTATCAACTCAAACGAATGGAGGTATAATTGATCCATGGGGGATTGAAAAGTTTTTAATGTTTAAGAAACTTTGGAAGTATTCATTGCCAACATATTTTTTAATGTTAAACATCTATTACATATGTGATCTTTGAACGATTACCCCAGTGTGTGGGTATTTTAATCAGAACCATTTATTTGGACGTACGCCATTGAGAGGAAATGTTGCCGGGTTGCAGGTGAACCTTACAAAAAAACCAGAAATTTCCCACTATTAGCTGTTGTCAACAACCATGTATCATAAACGCCATTTTGGATGGCAATATAGTCGTATATGCCATGTAGTCATTTTTAGTAGAGACTGTGTAGTACCACAAAAATGACGCATCGAATCCAAACACTTTAAACAAAATCAGTTCTGTGGTAAAGGGGCTAACGAATGACCCAAAATTAAACACCCCTCCCCCTCACCATTTAGGGAGGAGGGTAAGTTTGGAATCGTTAATTGTAAATAATAACCCGTATTTTACCGTGAACTGGACGTTGAGAACTGATTCCTTGCCTACCCGCTCACCTAATGCGGAAGTCAAATATTTCAATGTCTGGGACCATGTCAAATCAAGTAGGATTTATGTCTTGTCGACAACGATGTCATTACACATAGGGACACAACATTTCAGATGAGAACAGGAACTGAGAGAGAAAGAAACCACGGCCTTTGTTAAGGAACCATTCCAGAATTGAGTCTGTTCCGATGTCAGGAATTGATGGAGAACTGAAATCACGATGGCCGGGGTTGGAATTCTAACTCGAGTGTTCTGAATGTGAGTCTAACGTGCTGCCGTTGCACCACCACACTCGTTGAGAGCATGTGAAATTATCAGTTTACAGCATCCCCGTTTCAAATGTTAGCGTAACATTCCAGCGTGGTGTGAATGCATTTTATTTTACTCGTGATAGTTAATAACGTATGTTCAAGGAAAGATGTCTGCAGTAGGATTGCGTTGATGAGTATGGTGCACATTTTAAAGAACTCACCAAGCATGTTAAGTACGGTTCGGTAGAGTACCTGGCATTTTCATTCTGCGGAAGGCAATTTCATCATCACCTAGTCGCGCCTCAGGTGTTTTATTTGAGGTCCAAGCAAGCTTCCGGGCTGAAAATTCGCTCTTATGATATGGCCAAGCAGGCCGGACAACGAGAGAGGTTCGAGTTGCAATGAGGCCAGCACTGGGAAACCAAGGCAGACAGTAAACTTACCTCATCCCCATCGTAGTGCCGCAGTAGTGAGGACAAGCATGCCGATATATCACCTTGTAACTCAGTAAACCAGATCGGTCGCACTCCAACACTCCTCCGATCAACAGCAGTCTAGCTCTCCTCCGGGGCTCGGGGGTCGAGTCGTGGCGGGGCGTGCTCATCCGTCGATGCCGTCCACCTCATCAGTCCAGCTTTCGGTAAGGTTGTCAGATCTAGAAAGGTGGCAGTAACCTTCGACTTAATTGAATATATTAATAATCAGTAATATTGCGTTCCCCTCCTATATTGACTTAATACACTGTAACCGTCTTTGCATTCAGAGTACCTGTCATTCTAGGAGAGTAAGTGCCCGTTTAACGAGAACTGTTACAGTCATTTAACCCCTAAATAAGCACAACTAAGTAAACCCGGAGTGTAGCAGTCATCTAAATAGCCCCACAACAACAAATTTAACTTTGTAACATTACCACCACAAACTGGTGTGTATACTCCATCCAACATAGTAGATCCTCCCTAATTTCGGAGAGCTAAAACGGGTAATCTGATTTAGCGATATACTAATGTACATTATCTTCAGTTTTTTTGTAGCCGAGATGGCATACTTTAAACAGCACCCATGTTTTGAAACATATTGTGTACATTAGAAGGGGGTTTAGAAACATATTACCAATCAGTGCAATGATATTTATGAAATAATAAGAAATATTGAAATATCATTCTAAATGTCAGTGATGTAGACTCACTTAAGGGCAGGATTTAAGAAGCTCTTATGTTCACCTCCGCTGTGTAGGAAGGGTTGCCTACCCATGCGGTCATTTAACTGCTACAGCCTGAACTTCCTGTGCGATGGTCCTGGAGGGTTGCAAGGAGAGAGCAATTTTGTCTCATGACAATGCACTCTTTAGTATGATGGCAGCAAGTGTAATTTTTAAGTCACAATAGTATGCATGTTGTGTGCAATCAAAATTTGTGAATAGCCATTTTTTACATGATGAGGATGAATACACCTTAAAAACCTTCATTTTATCTAAGATCTTGGTTTAATTAGTTCGTGCACAACATTTGGTTCCTCTAACGCAATAATTTTACGCAATGTAGTACATAATATGGTTCCCGGACTTGGCTTTTGTAGACGAGACAGAGCACAGGTTTTACCTTTAAATTATGACTTTTCACTCAAACAGTCCCCTGGCAAAGCTCCGGCATGATATTCATTATGAAACATTTAGAAGAGAACAGGTAGGACCCCTAGCACCGAAACTGAATACGAAAATTAACATTTAAGTGTGTTCTCTTAAAAAATCGGAAATAATGTGAGATGAAAGGACAAAACTCAGAACATAGTTTTATGTTATCGATATATGTAATCCCACAGCAAATGCTCGTTCAAACCTTCAGCCATTATGAAAAATAAAATGGGCGGCCTCCCTTGTATTGCACACGACTTTTGTTGCGACTGGAAAATCAGACATTTAAGAAAGTGTTTTGTGTGTATTGAGACGTATGTAACAAAAAAGGCACTCTTGTCTGAACACGCTCAGGTAAAACAGTTTTCGAGAAATTTGGAAACAGAAAGTGACGCCCCTTATAGGTAGGCAACCCACAACAAAAATCGTGTACGCATGGTGAAATACGGGCAATGTTTTAATTTAATAGTCACAATACATGGCTATGGACTAATGTATACTGAACTTTTTACGTTTCAATTACAGTAGGAACTATCTGAGTTACATCACTTAGTAGTAAATGGAGTAGTTTGCTAAATTGGTTATTTCGTATTACGAACGCACGTTATTTCGCTGTGCAATTGTAATATGTCATAATTTTGCCTGAATAACATCGACAAAATCCACTTACATACTCCTTAAGGACAATTACAATTACGATTGGCATTACGTTACCGACCTCCCATGCACTCAAAGTACATCAGACAACGCCTTGTTACGCCTGTTGGGAAGGCAACCATCACAAGATTACAGGTGTAACATTCCCGTGTGTACTTTTAGATCGTAAACCTGGCTGGCGAGCCGATTTGACTGCTACAACACACCATTGCTTGGCACACACACAGGCGGCAAGAAGTTGTGTTACTTAATCGTCACTGCTTACACAATCACATACGACTGGATTTAGTTTCTTGGACAAACTCCATTGCGATATAGATGACTGTCAAAGAAAACTAAAGATAGTAGAAAACATAAATAAACATAGTATGCTTTAGTCAACATGATACACACACAACATAAAATACAATAAACTGAATTGGGTCAAACAGTAACAAGGACAACCACATAATAAATAAAACTAAAAAAAAACGAAAGAAAACCCAAGACACCATTAAGGCAGAAAACGTAGCATTGAGGTATGTTTATTTATGTTTTATGTTACCTTTAGTTTTCTTTTACAGTTATGTATATCGTAATGTAGTACGTCCAAGAGACTAAATAAAGTCATGCACTCACATTGCACAGCTCTTTCGAAGATCACCATCACGTATATCTACAGATTTTGTGTGCCGTTGTTGGATCATAAATCCAGGCGGAACTGACAGACATGCATTTAGTGTACGGTGCAGCACAGGGATGTGGCAGAAAAGCATGCATAACGTATGCAAATAAGTTTCCTATGAGACAGGTACCTCACCACGCTACCTTTGCAGCCTTTGATCAACGCATACGGGGTACGGCAACAGTCGTGAAACGTAAGCATGATTCAGGGCACGGACGTCAATTCCATACAAAACAATTTTAAGAGGATAGGCTATAATTGCTGCCATCGGGGAGACGCCATCCAGCAGCTCTCGAGCCATTACCAATGCAATGAATGATAGACAATATACTGTGATACGTGTTCTGCGCGAGCAACAACTGCGTCCGTATCACCTACATACGGCACAGGCGGCAGGTCGGGACGATTATCCTCGTAGACTACAATTCGCTCGGTGAATCCTACAACAGTGCAATATACAGCTACATTTCTCCAGCTCCATATTGTGGACGGACAAGGCGTGCTTTACACGTTATGTTAAATTTATTTCAAGGGACAGTCACGTGTAGGCATAAAAGAACCCTCACAGTACACATGTACTATGCCATCAGCAACAGCTTTCTGTAAACATGTTGGCAGGTATCGTGCAAGACCACCTAATGTGTCATTCCTTCTTCCTCCTTGACTTAATGCTGCTATTTACCTTCAGTTCCTTGAGTACACGCTACCGCAGCTGCTGGAGGTTGTTACACTTACTTGTGAATGCATTTGTGGTTTCAGCATGATGGCGCCCCAGCACATTTTGCCCAGAACATACGAGCATATCTGGATACTGCATATCTTGACCACTTGATTGATTGAGGTGGGCACATTTCCCCGGCCTGCACGTTCGCCTGACCTGACGCCCCTTTCTTTGCTGACATGTCAAATCAATAGTGTACGACACACCTGTTGACAGTGAAGAGGACCTGCTAACGAGAATCACTAATGCATTTGACTCAATCCGCCGGATAGTAGGTGTTTTTTTTTTTTTGGGAGGGTCCGCCGGTCCCTGCAATGAAGCTGGGAACTGTGTGTTAAAGTTAGTGGTCGGCAATTTGAACAACTACTTTAAGGACTAACAATATCTATTCAGTGTTTTGTGCAACTCGATGAAATCTACTAAATGAATCATCACAATGGACATATGCCATAGCAGAGTTAGTGTCGTTACCGAAAACTCACAACAAGACAAAAATAATTAGCTGTAGTGAAATACACATCACATTACTCGTAAAGAATAATGTTAAAAAAAAAAAAAAAAAGCAATCAAAATTTACAGGGCAACCAACTAAATAATGTCCACCAACAATACTAACAATGATAGTGTAACAAATCACTGTGAAGACGATGATACACAGAGTATGGCAGAAAAATACAAAAGCAGATAAATAAATATGTATCCTAGCGTACTTGGGTGTTAACAAAGAAAAAGTGTGTTGGGCCTTACGTCTCGTCGACAACGAGGTGTTCTTGCCCATTAAAAATGGTTACACTAGGGACTTCACTACAGAGGAGAGTTATAAGGACAAAGAAATAACGCCACTAGAGACGTCTAAGTATGTACAAATTTACATACGGGACAGAAACTGGCGAAGGAATCGGTCGTGGCTTTTATTAAGGATTCATCACAGCATTTTCTGGAGTTATCTCTGAAAACAGTATGAAAAGACCGGGAATCGAACCTACGCTCACCCAATTGCGAGTCCAACTTATCAAATGTGTTGACGTACAAGTGTAATGAGTTAAGTTTCTAAGTCATACCCTAACAGCCATACTAACTTGTAATTGTAAGTTTTTATCTGACTGCACACAGTACAACGGTACACTTGAGACGTAACAGTGTTACTGCTGACGTGATTTTAAATAATTTACTGGACATTTTACCAATTTCTTCGTAGGTTACGAATTCAAACTACCAAAATATCGCTCTAACAATGGTTGATCAATTCATTTGTGCACCAGTCACACGTGTTTTGCAGTTCAAACAATTACATTATGCACGGCGTGTTTTGCTTACATTTCAGGTGCAATAACGTAATGACCGCCAGTATGCATGCAGATTCCTCGCAAATGGCATGTATAACGTGTTGTAATTTTCCGTAAGAAGCGTGCAAGTAAATTTTGGTTTTGTTTATCAGACAAATTCTGACGTTCTGGAGTTAGTCAATAAAAGAACGGGCGTTCGTTGTACGAAATAAATATTTGAGCAAAATACACCATTAACTACTACGTCAAGTAAAAACGATTTCACTCAATGTAATTAAAACGTGAAAAATACAGTGTACACGTCAATAATATTTTACGTTGTACGTAGCCATGTATAATAACTGTGGAATTAAATTATTGTCCGTCCTACACGATCGGCGCACGTTGAATTTGTTGTGGGTTGCCTACCTATAAGGCGTGTTACTTTCTGTTACACGTTTCCCGAAAACTGTTTTACCTGAGCGTGTTCGGACAAGAGGGCCTATTTTTGTTACGTACGTCTCAGTACTAAAAAGGACTTCTTCAAATTTTTAGACGCAACGAAAGTTGTATGCAATGCAAGGGTGGCCACCCCTGTTATTTTCATAAGGCGGAAGGTTTGGACAAGCGTTTGTAGTGTAGTGGGATTGCGGATTTCTATAACACAATACTATGTTCCGGGTTTTTTCCTTTTTCCTCACATCGTTTCAGACTTTTTTTTTAGAAAAAAACACTTCAAAATTTCAATATTGAACGGCTTATTGTTCCATTAATAATACATTTCGGTGCTAGGTGTCCTACATGTTTTCTTCTACGTTTTTAATAACCAATAACCTGCAAGAGTTTGTCGGTGTTTTTCAGATTCATCCTTTCTCCCTCTCTTTCATACTCTCTCTCTCTCTCTCTCTCTCTCTCTCTCTCTCTCTCTCTCTCTCTCTATATATATATATATATATATATATATATATATATATATATA
>PNEQ01094298.1:0-42644 GCA_003012365.1 Medauroidea extradentata | reverse complement strand
ACTCTGTAGTTCGCGCAATACATGATGCATGGTTGAAAGAGCGTAGGCTGGAGCCTGGTGGGATATACAGAGTGTGTTAGGACGGAATGAGTTAATTAGGCGTAGTGATACCTTATTAGTAGAGACACTGAAAAATCTCAAAAATATTTAACATAGTCTCCAATAAACTGTGGTATCTCAGTTGTGGCACATGAGGACAGTTTTCTGGTAAATCACACACGTACTGTGTTAAAACTGTACCGTTCTAACTGGGTCTATTGAAGAGGGACACAGTGCTTCATATAAACTATAGCCAATATAGGTGCAAAACCTTCAGTGTTATACATAGCATGTTGGAGCCTAGCAAACAATACATTTTTCCCGCGATGTGCCTGTGTCACTACTTTGAGTAGAGATGGTGGAAAATCGCGAGAATATTTGCTGCCAGCGTAATCTTCAAATCGGTGTAGCGTCATTGATCTTACATGATTGGATGACAGGCATGTCTCACAGTCTAGCTGCTTACAGACTAATCACAGACGTTCTGTCGTAACGCAGCGCAGCTATCTTTGTAGTAACAACAACAAAATTTTAATGAAGTCCAGCAAAGTGTCAACTTTCTCAGCGATAAATCACCATCCCTATTTGTAAGAAAATTAGCCGAAAACATATTTTTGAAATTTTTGATAAGGCGACTTATAATGAGAACAATGCTACCATTAAATTGTCTATCAAATGTAATATAGTATATTTAAATGTAAAGAGCAACACCCCTTAATATTAAGCAACGACATTAAAAATAGTGTCAACCAATGAAAGACCACGTAGTTTACTATTTTATATTAAAAACTAAATTCTACATTTTACATATTTTCAGAGTCCCACTAATGCCATAATTCACGTGACGGAAAAGTTCAGTGTACATTTCCGACCTATTTTTCTATGAGCTATGCCGACGTGAAACTGACGCACCACGACCTAACTCGCCCTGTAAAGGGGTCGTGTGACGAACGACCAGGGCAGTTGTATTTCACTACCAGAGGGAGGGAGGGGGTGCGAGTGACGTTGCTACAGATGTTTTGCATGCGCACGAGCGTCTCCGCCAAGGTCGTCCCAGGGCAACTTGTCTTGCTCGTGACAGCGGCGCATATGACTTCGCCTGGGCGCCGCTTGCCGGGGATTGATGTTAGGAGATCCCAGCACGTGCTACGACTCTGGGTGGCGTCTCCCCACACAGACTCCCCCCCCCCCTACCCCTCTGTCATCATCCAACAAAGTCCTCTCCTCCCGCACGTTATTTACGCTCTTTGAGTCTCCGGTGACTTTCGCCTGCGAGCACGCTTTGCTTGCGACCTCCCATCTGCAGCGCCTGGTCACCAGCGACAAAGCTCACATCTAGAAAAGAAAAAAAAAAACAGTGAATGGTTACGAAAGGGAGCAGCGGGTGTTAGTTCCAACTCTACAAATAAACTTATTTCGCGATTCAGCATCTCAGCTCCTGTCCCTAAACTCATTCGTGGAGCTGAGCTAGGTCCTCTTCCGCGAGCTTATGTTATGCAGTGGTGTTTCGTGACACTGAAGTCAGGATTACACGTTTACTTATGTCTGTCGTTCTACACACATGAAAGAACTGGCGTAAATATTCCCCTGACTCAGAATTGTTACAACTGTAATTTCTTTGTGTGTTGCGGAACTTCTGAGTACTAAAGAGATCGACACTGCCTAACAGACTTCCAGAAAGTCTAAGTAGGCTACCTTGTGAAGGGTATGCTTGTGTGCGTGAGGCGAAATTCTATGAGGTGCTACGAACGACGTCGGCCGGCACATGTATTGTGATATCGCCTCTACGGCCATAAATTGTAAGCGCACGCGCAGTGTTGCCGCCGTAACGTTTTTACTGTGAAACTTTAAGCGGTGACCCTATCATTTTATTGAATGCGTCACTGTAGCAGTCCAATGTAATTGTAGACGTCTATTCTAACGAATCCGTTACATCTATCTTTAGAAACAACCACGCGAATAAGCCGATTTTTGCCAAGTTTGAGGGCTTTAAAATAATACTTCCAATGTGCATGGTGTCTTGAAAGTCACATTCACAAGTAGTGTAAAGTGTATTTACTTTTCGTAGATACGCATTTTGGATGCAAGTTTACTAGTCTCTGAGATAAAACGTAACTGCGAAAACGTCGCACGCAGTTCGAGAGCCAGTCAGGCGGCCGCCTTAATGTGTCTTTACTCTGCGGGAATGTAAGAATATTATCCAGTATTTTAAGACTAATAAATTACGTATGAAACACACTTTAGTAGTTATTCTACTTGCGTTAATAGGTTATTTACGTATTCAAACTATCTCAGTTAAAGTCTGTTATTACACCCAAATACAAATTAGCCGCATTTTTCGGTTTTTGAGCACATATTTGCTGATACGAATATATATATATTTAACATGGCATGTATAGAAAGACACATTAGCAAATTGCAAATCCAACAAGTATTTGATCTTGCGTCTAAAACAAAACTATGTATAATTTGTCTCGTAGATCATAAACCAGTGTTTGACAAGTAAAGAATAACAGGCAAGGAAAGATCGCAAACTCGAGGAACCTACTTTCAATGCAGTTTCTAATGTTCTGTCACCAGGACCAACAAAATTACCTTTTAATTAGTAATAGGTGTAGTCATTGTTATCCTTCAATAGTGCATTACATGCTAAAATCAAACTTGCGTGCCCAAAGTATGTGAATCACACACCCTGCTTGAAAGGTACAAATTTACTCGTCCGCAGTAAACGTTTCATAAGTTAACACACACTTCTTTCCGCTGGCTTGATTATACCTTCAGATGCCATTAAGGCGGTGAACAAAGTAATATATTTGCTGGAATCTAAACTTGGAACCTCTTGTCTTATATTCTAGCATCTCAAGGACTCTTTGAAGTTACATCAAAAAGTTTTAAAATTTACGTAAATGTTTCCTTTACCTGAATTCGGTGAACTATATTTTTCTTGGTCAAGTATACGAACCACTGGAATTCTGACCCGGTTAAGGGTCGAATGTCAAAACAACCACGATAATAGCCCACTGGGTTCAAGTTTATGGACGGTTAATTGAAAGCAATTATTACTCTTTCTGCCTCCTTAAGTATCGAACTTAAATAAAATAACTTTTATGTATTTAAGCACTATTTACAAGAAAAAAACTACGTCGAGACATAAAAGTACCACTAATTAATCGATAACGCGTTTTACGTTTTCTTACCTCTAAAACACCAAGTTGGGGAAAATACTGAAATGTGTTTTTTTTTTTTTTTTTTTTTTTTTTCCATTTCACTACGAGCTTCTCCCTGCCTTGAAGGACACCAGCTCTCGAAATGTTATTAAATCCGTAAACCTCTCGCGCAGATATTATTGGATACTAAAACTATTTTCAAATCAAAACGTAAGTATTTTTGGAATTTTGTTACTATAGAGGCCTAGATATTGTCATATTATAAAATATAAACATGACAGTTACGCGTTTTTGTAAATTTTTGTGGTTTCAAGCCCTTATTTTTCTACAAAAACCGTTATAGTTTTTTACTAGAAAAAAGAGTATACTACCGCATAGTTTTTATATAAATAAATGTCCACTGATATAATATCTACTCGGCAAAAAATCTCATCGATGAGTAGTTCAGATTGTATTGAGGATTAAGTATTCCAGTTGTCCGCTCGACATCGTACCTACCTATACCCCTTAATATACTGCCTTTCAGGATATGAGTAAGATGCATTTACATATAACCTTCTGCTGATACCAAGTCTGGGAGTACAGTACATAAAGAGTAGTATAGTTACGCCGGTTCGTGGACAGAAGATAGTGCATGGACTGTGACATGTCGTCATGACCCCCGGCCACATTGTTTCCTTTTTATGCTCTAAATTGTCATTTTCATTGTCAAAAATGTCCTAAGTTTCCCCCAAAATTTCCCTTCTTTCCTTCAAAATATCCAATTTTCCCCTCATCAACACAAATAGTCGTCATAACCCAACGATTCCCCAAAGCGTCTAGTTGACCTCCGAGGCGTTTGAGCCACATTGAAAACGTAGGGTATTGTCCTCCCATTTTAAAAATCAATCAATATTCTTAAATTAAAGTAATTCAAAATACGTAATGCAAAATAACTAGTTTTAAATTTTAATTTAACATTATTCTTAACTACTAATAATATTACATGTTTAGCTCCACACTTAGCTTAGTCATACCCGTTCATAATTTACAGTAAAATCAATCAGATTACTAATAAGTAAAATATCAATCTAATAGGAATATATTTTCTCTTTATGATAGTTGCATGAGATCCACTTTTCGATCTCAATATCAGCACACTGTTTAAAAACAGCATCCTAACAGCATGACTCTGTACAAGGAGCTGGGCTTGTCTAACCGTACAGTTTATCCAGAACTTCTTACCCATGGCAACCCATCACCGCCATCCCTCACCCATTTCCTACCCACACCAGTCTTCCCTCTACCCACCCACAACTTCGCCTCCCACCCATTTCCTAACCAACCTCATACGTTCCCAATCACCCATCACACTACAATCCCCACCCATTCCTAACAACCCCACCCCATCCCATTCTCTTCCATCACACAACCTCTCCCCAAAATTCACCCTCTCTCAATGATACCCTATACTCCTCCCACCACACCATCTCGCCACCGCCTACCCTTTGATGATGTCAGTGATGCTTATCAGCCCATGTACTGATAAAATTAGGCATTTGACATTTACTTTGTCCCAGAGCTTTTTATCATGAATTCTCTGACCATCGTGGCCAAAATTGTGATATCAGCTCCGGTTTGCATGCCATGTGGTTGTGAATATGCCCTATATATTCATAATACTAATATTTTGTCACATTTTAACCATTTTAAAATTCGTGAAACAAAATTGCTTGTACATGAAGCGGTTTTGGTGGGTTTATGAACTGTAATACAGCTTTTCATAACTAAAACGTACTTCAAATAACATTATTTGTACTTATTACTCTGAACCAACTGTTAAACCAAGGGTTTTGTGAAAATGAAAATCGAGTATTTACGATTTTCGCTTATTTTTTCGGAGAAAATTGTTAGTTAGCCTTTCAGAACCTAGATGCTTTCTGGTGTTAACATAATGAATCAATAGACGGTGTCTGTTTAAAGAAATTCACAAAATTTATCTTATACTCTAGAGTAAACAAAAAGGTAGCGTTTCTTGTGAAACGCTAATTAAAGAGCACAAAATATATCGAGATCCAATCAATTGATGTAACGTACTAGAGCAGGTTAAATCATGTCGTTCAATCGGAATACTCGTACGTGACTTCCAAATGTGAGCCATGTGATTTGCCACTGCACGGTATCGCTCGGTACGGTACCGCATATTAAGTAGCGAAGCGTGGCCCCGTCTCACGAGAATTGGCATTATATCCCACTATACACTCTGACATGTCGATTTAAGGTGACCGCCGAGGTGGTGTGAAGAGCTTCGGCCATTATAAGAGTAATAGAAAACTGTTCACCACGTGTAAGACATGTCTTCCCAGGAACAACATTTAAAGAGCTTTACACGTATGTATACCCATTTCATGTTCACCACTACTTTTAAAGCATATATGCCATTGGCTGAAAATGCCGAAAGGGGTGTTGTACGATATTTTTTTAGGTATATTAAATTCTGGCGTAGAATGTTTTACAAAGTACTGGAGTGTACTATGCACAAGTACCTTTGATATAATGTTATAAACATATATAGGGTCACTTTTGAATGCCTCATAGTGGCGAATTGTCGGCAGAAGTCTGCACGCCAGCTCAGTGACTTGCGTCTAGAGACTAGGGTGTTGTGTCGTCCTTGCCGATTCCGCTCTTCTAGGCCTTATGGTTGTTCAAGAGGGGAGAAATATCAAATTTTATATTTGTATGAAATTGTGTTAGTTTTACATACTTTACTTGGGAGTACATATTCCTCTCACAAAAAAAGTTTACCGTTGCCACTGTTCCCACAGCGGAATTTCAAAGTCAAAATTATTATATTTTTACTTCATAAAATCTTGAAAACCAATGAACATTATGCAATGAAATAATTCACATTATAACTACATGTCCTGAGCTACTGCTTAATGTATGTAAAAATACATTACAAAATATTTTGTGTTTAAAAAAGATTTCTTAAACGAACTAATATTTGTTACATTTAACAACTTTCACTTAAACACATAAACATCTTAAAGTGGGTATTTATATTCTCCAAGCCGTAGACAGCGACATGTAGTTTTAATGTTTTTTTTTTTTTTTTAATTTAATTTTGCTTACTGGTTTTCAAGTTATTTATGAAGTAAAAATATGCACACTCTGACTGTGAAATACCGTTATGGGTAAACTGGGTAAGCTAAAACAATTTTCGTAAGAGGAAAATGTACTCACAAGTAACATCTGCAAAACTAACCCTATTTTATATAAATATAAAATTATGATTTTTCTCCGCTTGAACGCCCTTAAATGTCCAAAACACGTCTACCAACCAGGCGGCCACCTTAACATGCCTGAAAGAATCAACCAATAAGATCATGTTAAAGTTATTGAGATAGTGTGTGATTGGACCATTGTTTCCTCATCTCTTGCACGCTCCTGGCAAGAGACTTCCCAGAAATGTTTACAAACCTAGGGTAGAGACACGTATGTTTCGCGAATTCGTTTGACCGACTCCTTGCCAGACTAACAATTAGCTTCTCACTGGAGCAGCAGCCAATGTACAAGTAGCTGACAGCGGCAGTATTCAAATACCACAAATATTTACACTCGCGCAAGCCTCAGTCGAAAGTGACGCCAGAGAGTGTTGTTCCACAATGCAGAACGCTAGTGCAAGTCCGCAAGTGCGGGTAGCTGTGTTTATAAATGTACACCCTACATATATTCCACGTAATATTGACCCATTTATAGAGTGGAAATTCTAAATGATCTAAGTACCAAAATACACTAAATTCAGTTAGTTACACCAAAATGAACTATGTGCCGGTGCCTATGTTTTGCTGTAAGAGCTAAGTCCTAATATGTGTCTTAATAGTTTTATGATCGTTGAAAATTTGAATGTCCCATATGTGTATGCATACTCTTGCACCGCTGTTTTTCCCTTTTACACGAAAACAATTTTCTGGCTCTTGGATCATTTAGAAATACCACTCTACATTTGCTTACTGCTCCCACATTTTTTCGTGCATTATATTCTTAGGTACCGCAAATAATAACATTTTAGAGCAAGGCATGGAATGCAATATACCAGCGGTTGCAATGTTGACAGTAGAGTGCGTTTGCGAGTTAGTATGCGTTCCAAAAATATTTGAAGAATCTTGGGAGCAAGTGCGATTGTGATTGCGAGAGCGAGTGCAGGTGCTAACGATGATAATTAGGAACACAGCCAGAGTCTATGTAGGACTGTGATGTCCAGCGGGCTGGTCGTTAACCTGCGAAATTACTAGATCTCTAGAACTAAGCACTTGTGATAGTATCGTGAAGGCTAGAGGGTGACTGCTGGAGAATGTAACAAAAGCGAGAAGGGATGATGCCCTAAACTGGCACGTGGTGTGTGTGGGCGGATAAGAAGCGACACTCGACCAGAGGACTCGTAAGGTTCTCGACCTCTTCGGCCGGGAGAGAGATTCCCTGTTGTGTCTGGCGCGTATAAATAATATACAATCTCTCCGTTTCTTCCTACCCCTCCTGCTCTTCTGACAACCGCTACCCCCTTCCTTGTCGCTGCTACACCTCCCTTCCCCCACCATGTACCAGGGAGCAGCGCGTGTCTCCTGCTTTCTCGGGGTGACTGCAGTTACATTCGGAACAATAACACTGGCACACCCGACGGGAAAAAGTTTTACTGGAGTCACCTGCGTTACTCTCCACGAGAAACAAGAGGAAATACAGAGGGGATGGAGGCCCGTGAGCATTGTTTGTCCACAAACATCATTAGCGAGCGACTGAGTCGTTCTCTTCCGCATTTCTTTAATGAAAGGTTCTATGCACTGTGAGAACAGCTGAAGGTTATTTGCATCATAAAATGACAGCGCTGCAAACCGACGTATGTGTGTCATGCAAACCTCTTTGCGTCGGTTTCATACGATCAATAATTTTTACTACTAAGTTGGTAATTTTAATAATTTTAATGCATCATGAAATTCCGCTGTTATTTTCATTGCAAATATATCTGAGTTTATTGTAAAATACTAGCAACACTTCAATTGATCAATAACTAACTAAAGGAAACGTTGCTACATACGCGAAAACATTTTCTGCCATTAAATTATATAGGAAAATAGCTAGTACTCCACTATTTAATATTTGATTTATAGTAATAATCCGATTATAATAAAATTAAAATTACAAGTAAATAGTTATTTTTTCAGCGATTTCGCAATACAAATACTTTAGTGTGTTAGGCAATAAGTAAAAAGCACTTTAACGTAGTTGATGTAAGAAATGATCCACATCGGCGAATTTTCAGTAACTCCTCTAATAAATGTTTGAACTCAGAATTTGAAAAATAAATATAAAAACAACATAGTAAAACATTTCAGCATTGTTGACTTGCTGATTACTATACATTTTGAAATTCCCAATTATGCATTCACATCGCAAAATGCATTTCATAATGGTACTTATAACGTTTTCATAAAATATAAATTAATAAATAATTATGCAGATTTGATAAATGTTCTTCGTATATAACAAGCCTGAACAACGTGCAATGATATTGCAACTAATACGGCACAATCATTTCAGATATACCTTCAGACATGTCTTTTACTTCACGCTGAACCGTATTTTTGCATGCTATAGCGCTTGACTAGGGGAGTTAAATTCAAACTATCCAATGTTTCAACAACAAATTAGCTATTTTTACGTATGATGTAATCAGATGTTTTTAGCAAAGTTCGGAATATATGTTGCAAGTTTCATTCAATTTCGATACATATTTCTGTGTACTGCAACATTTGTGTCTAAGAGTGCATAGTTTCATGACTTATTTCACCATGGTCCTAGAATAGTTAAGGAATGACTGTGTTGTTATGTACCGTCCTAAACATTTTCTCGATATACTATAGAATTACATGTCGCAAAAAGAATTTAAAAAGGAAATTTATTTTCAGTAGCTTTTTGAGGTGATCTTCTGCCCAGGCTGCCGAACGACGTGGACATCAGGCGATGCAAGTCTATCCAAAAACCGTTAAGTGTGCGTTAAGTGATGATTGTTTAGGGACAGTATTGAACGATCGTTACACTTATGTGTATCCATCCCAAGGCCTTCATTTATATCGAAAGATTATTTTTCGCTGCAAACATTGCGGAAATATGTGTGCTTGCGTTTTTATAGGTACGAAAATCTTATCGTATAATCTTTTAAAAGGCACAGATTTGTACAATGCAACAAGCATTAGCTTTAAAATTACATCTTATAGTAAAGATAGGGTCATAACTGAATGTCTCATAGAAGTGAGTTGTCGGCGAGAAGACTGGACACCAGTATAGACGTACGCATTTTATTTTCTATTTTACCAGATATTTTTATTCTTATTTTAGACACAAAATATGACAAAAATTTTCTCTTATGTAATTTTTTATCTCCTCAGTTTTGCCGTAATGACATGTTAAATTCAAAATTTGCATGTTTCCGTTTTAAGGACTACACTAAAACTAACTGGCATACCAAACTGAAAAAAATTCACAGTGGATAAAGACATCGCCGGCTACAATTTAACGTACATTAAAACAAAGAGTAAACACGTTTTGTATTAAAATAAAAATGCTGAAAACTAAAATTAAATTTTAAAATGTTCTATATTTTTTTTAAATACAAAAATATTTTATTTTGTGTTTTAGCATAGCTGAACTAGTAGGCAACATCATGATCGTTATTCACTGTGAATTTTTTTCACTTTGGTATGTGAGTTGGTTTTAGTGTCGTCCTTCAAAACGAAAACCTGCAAATTTTGTCTTTAATGAGCTATAACGCAAAAACTATGCGAGATAAAAAAATTATTAGAGCAAATTTTAGTCACATTTTGTGTCTAAAACAAAAAAAATATATTTGATTCAAATATAAAAATAAAAACATGGTGATGAAAATTGCTGTATACCGCGCCATATCCATTATTATTAATTTCTAGCGTTTTCACGAAGACTATTTCTTATTCGTAAACGAGAGCAGATATCTAAAAATTGTCACATAGTTTGTTAAAAAATAGTTTCACTATGTAATATAACCATTTGTACATAAAAAATATAAATATTAGCCTAATTTGTTCATTAACAACTATTTATTTAACTGCATAGTTTGCTGAAATCGTTGTGTATTTTGTCTTGTTCATAACATAAAAAAATTATAAAAATATTATAAAATGAGACAATGCATTAAATTTGTAGAAGCAAACTTTTATGACTAAACAAAGAGAGAAGTGTATTGAGTGAGTTAACTATATTATTAGTAAGCAATTTAACTGTGGTTTATATACTTTAATATGAAGTAAATCACTGGCAAACATTAATTACAGTCGGGTCACTAAACTGTAAACTCTCTGTCATTTTCTCGCTCCTAGACCAGACACTTGCATTAGGCGTGTAAATTTTACTGCATTTCCAAGATTATAGATTGTACCGTGCATTTAAAACTGCATTATGCGATCTTTCTTAGTAGGATACAAGAGATACAATGAAAATATTGCAATGAAAGTTAAATTGAACTTTAAATTTAAGGAACGGATACATAATCAGTACTGCTATCCCTATTACATTTGTTTTGACGTAAGAAAAATCTAGTTTCGTCTTGAGCTGCTCCTGTAATTTTAAACACATACTTTATGTGATAGGTGTTTCTCCACTTCGTATGTTATGAAATGGAAATCAAATATTCTTAACTATTTTGTAATAATCTACAACTATGTATTGTGAACTATGTGCCCTATTTACATTTACAGTAGTTATAAATATTTGATTATAATACAAAATTTACATTTATGACATCAATAACTCTCGTAAATCGGAAAACGCTCTACAATTATGAGGATATAAGTTATTAAGGCTTCCAGAGTGGATACACACACAACGTACAAACTAAAATAAGCAAACTTTACATTCGTCTAGTAAGTCTGGAACGTTTGTTACCTAGTGAGTGAGATATTTTGGTCAGCACTTAACATCGAAGTCTTCAGCGCTGGTGAGAGGTGACTTGATGATAGTGTGGAGCAACACCGGAATGAAGGGGTAGGGGAAACGGGAGATCTCCGATAAAACCCGCCGACCAACGGCTTCATCCGGCACGATTCCCACATGCGAAAATCAGGGGACTGACCCCGCCGGTAATCGAACCCGGATCGCCGTTTTGTTATAGATACCTTGCGTATATCTGTAACAAAGGTTTCACACGTACTAGAGGAATGTCAAGATTACTTACTTACGTTCGTACACAGCTGTCATGGTGCAGAGCGTTCTAATAAGTTAAAAACATAACATCCACACGGTAAACACGTTCACGATTAGATATACACTTCATTATTTCTATAATTATTCGGTAAACTATTGTCTACAATACTCAAATTTACAGTCATCGTAAAAGGTTAGTTACGAACAAGAAGAACGTTTGTAGTTCATTTTATATCATAGCAGATGGCTCAATGGCCAATCAAAAAAAAAAAAATTAACATCGCCAAAGAAAACGAGTCACCGTTGTCAATATCATTAGTAGAACCAGGATTGAAGATGTTATTAAGAATGATATACAGGCTGATTAGAGATTAGAGGTTATAATATCGGTAATATAATACCATAGCTGACCTTCTATACACCGTTCATAGTAGGCCTACCATTCATGACGAGCTTCAATTTTAAAAAGTATGTCTGTGGAAATGCTCACTTTCAGATTGAAGACATTCATTTTTCCACTTCTGCAACAAGCTTTCTGTAATTTAGTGAATAAAACCAATACTTGGAAACCATTACCGCCTGTAAAGATACATGAGTGACTTATTACACGCCAAAAAACCAAACGGCCATTCACGGAAAGAAAACATGAATCATCACGACAGAGGGGGAGAGAGAGAGAGAGAGAGAGAGAGAGAGAGAGAGAGAGAGAGAGAAAAGTTCAAAGCCACGACATTGTTCTGTCTTTCGTAAGGTGTGCTATGCTATGTAATGAAATATGCAATCACTGTAACAAGTTATTTGTAAATTTGCCACATCTATGCACAGAATTGAAAGAATGAATGGCAAACTTGTTACCCATGCATTAATGGCAGAATTTCTGTACATTTTAGGAAACAAATATGTACTTTGCGGCGGATTTCACCCTTGTACTAACGTACGTAAATTTTTCCGTAAAATAAATTTTTAAAACTTGATAGATGAATGCAAGTTTAATTCCAAATATATATGTATTTTTATGTGTTGAAACCCATCCAAAATGTGTGTGAGACGAAACTCAATGATTTGCTATAGTCCATGTCCTCATCCGTTTCTCTCGTTCATTGCATACAAAAAAGTTTACTGTAAAAATTAACTATAAAATTTTGTTAATGTTCAAAACACCAGCAATACAATGAGACTTCTCAGTACGTTACCTCTGGGTTTATTACTACAAAAGAGAAAAAAAATCACAACTTCATTAAGTTCAATAAATACGGATTTTGTGACTGCGGTAAATAAAAATAACTTTAGGCTCTTAAGCAGAATAGAAAGAAAAAAAACATCTACGGGAGCAGTTCATTCATTGGACTGGCAGCTGGCTTACGTATTTACACGGCGTCGCGACATCGTGTTGCAGCAGGAAAGTATTGCTAGAAATTTCACCAAAAATATAATTATCTGGCATGTGTGCTGCCTCTTCTTACATGCCGACGTACCTGATAACTCCTATCCTAAACACGTCTCTCCACCGTATTCTTAGTGTAAGATGGTAGTCGTACAATTACATTCTTGTTACCGAAAAATAAAGACTGCTGCAAAATGGTGAAAAATTTGGGAGCGAAGCCTCCACAGAGTAAGTAAACCTAAAGGAAAGAGAGAGAACTCAATGCTATGAGATGGTCACAGCTTTCGCCATCTTATGAACTAGCGCGCCTGTGAGAAATATGATTGTAGGGATGCGCATCCTTGTATTTTTCATACACTTTGATGCGGATATCGGATAAACCTTTTGTTAACATTCTGACGAGTAGTCTGTGTCTTGCCCTAACAGTAACAATCAATGCTGTAAATGTGTAAAAATATGAAGAAAACATTGAATTTGCTATGTAATTTTAAAGGTGAATACAGATATTTCTATTACGTAACTTACAAAATGAGTTAATGTCGTTGCTTATTTATTCCTGACGACAGACGAAAATTTTTTGTGCTCCAAAATATCGTACCTGTTTTTTGGAAATAAACTTACTGTATGAAAAAATTTTGACAGCACACACAACAAAAACCATACTTCATGCAACAGTCTAATATGCTACTTTAGTCATGTACAATGTCATTACAGTCAGTGTTGTACTGCTTATGTCCATCCGAATGCAGTAGTTGCATACACAAACTATATTAAGTACAGTCAGATAAGTAAAATTTTATTGAAAGCTAAACCAAAGATAATGTTTCCTGTAACGCATGTGCCTATAAATGCATTTTTATTAACACTTTATACCTTTTTTAACATGGTATGTCCAGTTATGTACGCAGCAAAAGTCACAACCATTGAGAGTCTCAATTTAACCACTACAACATGTTGCAACCACAAATATATCATCAACATAAATAAATGTAAGCAACTAGAGAGCTACTTTCCCAATATATGAAACTGAAACTTGTAGAAACTATAAATGTTACTATCCACAAAACATAAACAAATCATTAGCGCTCATGTATAGCACGTGGACAAACGTCCAACTACGAGTTTTAAACATTTTGAACCATTTTTCCTATCTAAGTTACACCCCCATGCAAACCGCTAACAAAGCCTACGACTTTCAAAATTCCGTACCAATTTATCCAAAGCACACACAAAAATTAAGACGACCAAGATTAAAACATGCCTAATCATAGATAACTTTTCTCTTCTACTGCTAGTGCATGATACTTAACTCGAAACTCGAACAAATATCAAAATATTGTTTTATTAACAATGAAGAAAATAAGTAAATAAATGTGTTCAGTTAACTCTTATTTAAATTAAAATTATAATGAAATACATTATTTGTATTTGCGTGAGGCTTTTTATACTATCTGGGCCTAATAATGGGCTTAATATATCTCAAACATAAAATATAGTAATCTGTAAAATTGCTATTAAAAGTTTTATTACCAGAATTGCACAGTAACAAAACTCAACATGTTCTATAATTACATGACAAATATTTGTACGTATACCATACTGTGTTTTTGGGTTAAAAACTTCCATATTGTTCAGAAGGTATTATACAGTGTAGGCCTAACAATTTAAGTTGACCATTGCCAGGTAGAAAAAGTAAGGTCGTCACCACAATTAGAAATTGGAAAAATTACTTATGGTTTTTTAGAAACTTACAAAGCGAAGCGGGAATATATGTATATATATATATATATATATATATATATATATATATATATATATATATATATATATATACATACTTTGAAATTAACGTGTGGTTAGTATTAGCGCACTTTCAAGCTAATGAAGTAAGCTTTGTATCAAAATATATAAATAGAAAATCCCAAATTTAGAACAAACCTAATATGGTTCCTAAAAGTATTTCCCATTATACATTTTGGAATCAAACTTAACCAAGACAATCGGCATAGCTAAATACACATTATAAAAATTCTAACCGCTATTACCTTGCCGTGGATTTTTCTGTACACGTGTCCTTACACCTATCATGTCACAGTTATAGGTCCTAACAAAGCCTCAACGCATGAACACCACGTCAAACGATTTCGTATACCGTTATGTATTGCGCGGTAAAAATGTTCATTATTTTGAAGTATATAACCTTGCTAGTATACTTAATCAAATGACTATATTCTAGTGATGAAAATACGTTTTCCATGAATTCGTGATATTTGTCAATACAATGGTAATTGTTTAATGATCCTCATTTTCAGTAGTAAAGTTGTAGGAGTATACAATGTCCAAATGTGTTAGAATTGATGTGTTCATCGTAATGTTCAATAGCAAAACGATTCATGCTATGCACATAAATGGGGTGGGATGTTTCGAAATTAGTGGTAGTAAATGCCGTGGATGGTAGAGAACGCAAAAAAAAAAAAATCATTTGTTAGTAAACATTTATCGGAAATGACAACCTGCAAAGTTGCAGGGGCAAACATTAGTGCGCGAATGTTGAATTCCGCGTGCTCCGAGGAGCTAGTCTAGTGGCTGAGAGGATGAGCTAGAGCAGTCGAATGAAACAAGGCTATTGCGGGTTGCAGTCATGTAGGCGCATACGAAGGTGACCAATAATATACTCTCTTAACCAGCCAGCGGAATTCAAATCTGCGACTGCGCCCCTAATGTTTGCCCCAGAAACTTTGTATGGTGACATTTCCAATTAAACGTTCACTAACAATCACTGCTTATTTTTGTGTTCTCTACCATCCATGATATTCACGCCCACTAATTACGGAACATTGTCTATATGGTTAGTAAAAAATTGTATAGTGGAGCTTGTTCCATTTAAGCTTAAGTATTAAGTGTTGATATCTTCATGAAAGACAAGTAAATACAAAGAGAAAAATAAAGAGGCCTGGCAGAACAATATTATAACAGAGGGGATAACTTTACAATACACTCACCAAAGAAACTGAAAAGTTTAAAGCAACGAAAACGCAATCAGTCATTTAAATTACAGGGAGCGGTCATTTGGTGAGTGGATATTAACATTTTCTACATCCTTTGGATTACCGGAGTCTCAAACAATATGATTTTGGTAGATATTGTTGGCGATGTCTAGGATATGCCAAAAATATCATGTTTAAAAATTGTTGCATAATTATAATAAAGGAATAATTTATTGACCACTTAAAAATTAGAATAATTCCAAAAGTAAACAATAAATGTTTATGAAACTGAAAATATCAGTAACTTTACAAAACAATTCTTTCACAAATTTTGTCAAAAATTATTATAATTCAATTTGTCTTAATGAAATGTTTATATTAAAAAGATCGTTTCGGTTAGTAAGACAGACAAACATTGGAGACGGAAGAATATAGCTGCTTTAACATCAAATAAACGTATAGTGCGTAGTTGAAAACATGGAAAATGTATTTACACTATTAGAAAATCATGCGTATAATATATTTAATAGGCAGCATGAAAAAGGGCCAAAAATTAATACTGCTGAGATATTTATGACGATATAGTGATAATGGTCTCGAATGAATGAAAGAAATGCTCATATTGAAAGAAACCACGTAATATCGCAAAAACCAAAATTAACAACTAGTTGTATGATCCTAAATATTGAGAGAGGTAGATAATTTAAGTCCAATTCCAGGTTTTCTTGCTTGAAATGTTTGTCTGTCTGTCTCAGACGTTGTCAATACACGGCAACAATAAGTCACTAGGGTAGGATGAGTGGGATAAAATTTTTGCTTGATGTGCGCAACAGTAACATTCAAGTAAAGTAATCAAGCGTCGAATAATACGTAAGAACAGCTTCCCGATCTTCTTATGGTTAATCAGCTCGAAAGCTGGGTTATGTACGGTTAGTATACGAAACTGGCCAATTGACACGGGGAAAAAAAATTGTAAACAATAGACAACCAAAATCGCAATGAAGTGAACATGAATGCCGGTGTTTATTACATCAAACAAATAAGCGCTTAGCAAATAAAATGTGTAATATAAATAACATGACTAGAGATGATTGTTTATTGCGGGAAAACTTGACTGTTTGCTGGGTTTCACTGTACATGGAGCAATTACCCTGTTTGGCTGAGCCAATAAGAATCCCGCTATTGTAATATTCGATGCGTGTTGTTGGTCTGCAGACAACTATGTTGTGTCAGACGTGTATCACCCAATCACACGTGTTGCAAGAAACTACGGTATTTTCAAGGATATGTTAGCACAAAACATACCCTTGGAAACGCTGTACTTTCTTGCAACATATATAATTGACTGATGTACGTCTGACACAACATAGTTGTCTGCAGACCAACAACAGGCATTACCTTTTACAATAGCTGGATTCTTATTGGCTCAAATAGGGTAACCGCTGCACGTACAAGAGAAAGCCAGTCATCTTCCGGTAAGCTGAACGTACGTTGAAACCCAGCAAACAGTCGAAAATAGTTTTTTTTAACGCAAATTAATACATATATAAAAAATTCATTCCGGCAGTTTTAATAATCACTTATATGCCACCGTTTGTATCTGAATTTTTCTGTTGCAATGCACCAAACGGATGTTTAGATTTGAGCCCCTGAAATGGCACTTATTTTGCTGTCAAAATAAGCCAAAATGAAGCAAAATATTTTTTTTCTAGCAAACGGTACATTAAAAAAAAAAGCTCTGCCAAGTTTGTGTATCGTATGACTGTACACAGTGTCAAATTTCTTCAAAGCATTTGGTTGAAAAAGATTCGCGTTATTGGAAATTGTTTAAAATAAATGAAAGACCATGACCTTAAGATGGCCACCCGGGTGAACGTATGTTGTATGTCTACGAGACATTCATTACAGATCCTATAAATGTATATCTTAATATTATAGTTAAAGCTCTATTGTACACGCCTATACCTTCTTGAAGATTCTACACCACAGTTTTCTTATCTGCAAATGGACCCAAAAAAGCTGATTTTCCCCATTTTCAGCAGAGTAAAAAATAAATATTATGGGTGAGTGGTGAACCTGAAATGGCTATAGGTTACATGTGAGTAACGTTTTTTGAATAATATTTCTAAGTAGACATACTTTACGTTTGCTGAGCAGTTTTCGATTAATCTTTAAAATGTCGAATCTCGTCACGCCATTCGGTGGTCTAGGCAGGCAGCCGCCTTAAGAATGTCCTGTGGACGTTACATTTAGTAAATTATTTTGAACACAAAAGTAAAATAAGTTTTTTAATCACTTCATTTTAAAATCTAGAATCACTCGTAGGTGTTTAATTATAACCTGGTTACAGACTAAACCTGGTCATATCAAACCTACTTCTTTCCAGCTCGTGACGTATTATAACCGCCCGATATTTTTCCCCTTCAATTTCATAACCATATATGTAATGCCAAAAATAGCGGAATCTTCCTATGTAGCATACCATGCATGGCAAAGTTTGTGCTTAACCTTATAATCATCAAACTGATTTGTAAGGACGTGACTGGATGCAATAAAAGGAAGCAGTTATGAAATATATTCTGGTTTTCTTACGCTGTGAAGATAGTTATTTGTAGGTTTAGCACACCGATGTATGGATAAGTTACGAAAGTACATATTGTGAAATGTTTTCCCATACATCAACGATAGCTTTCCTGTATATTCTTTGGAATCAGTGAACGCTGACGCTACCAGAATTACGTACTAACAGTGCTGATCTTTGCTCTATTTACAAACTGGAGCAAGGTGTGCTTCAAATACTATTTCGGATTTGTTTACAGTGTACGTTTCGCGCCGTCATTCAGATCGAAACTATCGCCATTGTCATGCATCTTGTTTGCTCCCTGTCTGTTTTATAATTCCTCTTTCGTTCTTTTATTTTTTTTATTTCCATTTATTGTGTACCAACTATATTCCTGTTGAGGAATTATTTGTGTGTTTGTTGACTACTGCCATTTCCGGCTTTCTTCGTTTGTTTCTTCCGTATGTTTGTTGTTCATTTTCTATGGCTTAGTCCTTTTATATTACATTTGCTAACAATAGCGTATACCCAACAAAACTATTCGGTTTGTCGTACACACACATCGAAAACACATAATTTAAAGATCACGACACCGTAAAAGTTTTGAGGAGCGCCTCCGATGAAAACTTGTCACACCCGATATGTCTTTGTCTGAGGAGGCGCGGGCCCTACACTCGCTTTGACAACAGCTGGACGCAACACACCGCCTGCCAAAAAGTTTATTGTCTTTGAGCGGAGACTCGCGTCCGACTTTTTACAGCCTTAAAGCGACTATTTCCACCGACACCACCAGAGGCCGACATGCAAGCGTCGCGCCAAGCGCCTTCCTCCTCTCTCTTCTCAAACAACCGCGTCTTCCAAGGTCGTTGCTTGCCGCCAATCTTTTTCTGGATCAGTTTTATTAGCCGTCCGCCGATGAACAGTGGTCCATTGTGCTCGCGTGCGGGCCTTTGTCCGAGGTGGCCCGGTCTGGATTGCGCCATGTTTCTGGGCGATGAAGACCCTGACAAGAGAGATGACGCCATAATACAGTCATGTTAACAGCGACAAGACGTGAGGAACCAAACATGTCGACTCCCGACGGAGGCTGAAGGCCAGAAGTGAACGTTCTTGACGGACACGACTCGCTTGACCGTAAGCTGTCGAGTGTAGAAGATACAAAATGTTAGCTGTTCACTCACGTGATAACTGTTGTATCATCTGTGAAGACAGCCGCAATGCGGGAGAAGCCAAGAACCAATCATGTATCAAACGTTATTTTTCAAACACGCTGAGAATAGACACAATAACTTGCGCAATTTTTTTACACATGAACACCCTTAAGCTAATACCCGTAGGCGACCGTATTTCCTTTAATCAAGTCACAAAATGACAGCTCTGTTCGAGAAATGTCAGCCAGAGAAATTGGTATGAACCGTATTATTCCATCAGCGGTCATCCTACGACATCAACAAACAGATAAACCCAGAAAATGTTTCGCAAAGTGACTGGTGAACCTAATTTATGTACAAAACCAGCAGGATTATAAACCATTATGTAGTCTGACATGTGAACAGATACATGACTGGAAACAAATCCATGACTTATTATTTTCTTTAAAAGTATTTGAAACTGTGCCTTGAGTATGGAAACGTGTTGGAATCTAAAATTTGAACTATTTCGTGTGTAATGATGACGAATATTTCAAAGTTTTAAATGGTATGTCAGCGTTTGAGTTTTCAGTCGTGCTAGTTATTTAGAATCGTTAAGTTTATATTGTTGACTCTCTTTATTTATGATTGTATTTTTTTATTTTTTTTTTTTTACTAGCCTGATTTTCTGTGGCAACATGGTACTCCTGTGTTGCATATCAACGAAAGTACTCTAAACAACGAATAAAAGGTTAAAAGAATTCTAAATTTAATGTTCCGTTCATATGATGATGAGTGTTAAATTCGTATGGAGAACATCTAAGTTGCAGATATCCAAAAACATTTGAACGAATTATTCAAATATACAGAGAGCTACATTTCAAAATTTTCTGCGTTGCTCTAAATAAATTTGAATCTGTTATTTGAGAAACTCTGCGTGTCCACATTATTTATAAAATTCACATTTACATGCGGACCGCGTTTCTTCGCTGTCAATTACACCGAATACGCATAAAAACGTCACATGACGTCCGCACCTCTTTTTTTTACCTATAAAACGGGGGTTGAAAATAGTAGTTCTCTGAGAAAGCGTGGTCGGTCTCCCGAATTTTCGCATGTGGGAATCGTGCCGGACGATGGCGTTAGTCAGAGGGTTTTCTCGAGGATCTCCCGTTTCCGCGCTCTTTCATTCCGACTCTGCTCCGCACTCACCTCATGTCACCGCTCATCAGCGCTAAAGACATAGATGTTGAGCGCTGACCAAAATCTCTCACTCTCACTCTCTCAGTCTGAGAAAGCCCTCATTGTGATTTTTTTTTTTTTTTGCATTTCCTGAAAATTTTATATTGTCAATGTATAGTTTTGTAAGGTTCCTCAAATGACTGTTTTCGTTCAAAACGAATAAACGACATTACTGTGAACTGTATTAATGATAATTCCTTTAGTACGTTTTCAAAAAATTTACTGGTTTTCGTCCCGTTTTGTAGAAGATTATTCTGAATCAATACTTAACCAAGCGTTCTCATTTAGGTTTTAGAAGTTTTCAATTTGATAACATACTTAAGTTACAGATTCGTGTTTCGAAAAAAAAATATTAGGTATGATGAAAAATATCAAGAACACGTCGGTAAGATCGGGAAAAAAAATACGTGGTTATTATTTCAGTACCGGCAATTAAATACAGCTAAAATCTAATTTCACCTTTCTTTATACGACCGGGGTTGGAGAGATGCTTACAGGGTTGGCCTACCAACGAGACGAACCTAGTTTCATTCCAGGCGGGATCAATCTCCAGTCTGTCGTATGTGTGAAACATTGTGGACGTTAGTCGGTGGGTTTTATGTGGTACTCTCGTTTCCCTTACCCTTTGCATACCTTTGCTTCTTCATTGTACGGCTTCACTTCATGTCATCTTCCAGGACTTAGTAGACGTCTAATGATTCACATTCTGAATCTCCTGTAAGGGATTTGACACTCTGCTCTCGGGTGCTCTCCCTAAGCGTTTTCTTCTTAATATCATTCTTCATGCATGCTGCAGATTCAATAAAACAATACTACAAGAATGTATTCTTTGTCGATTGAAAGCAGTAATGCAGGATTTTTTCAATCCATTATTTAAACATATGTCGCGGCGGCCGAGTGGTTAGACTGCTTGCCTTCCACCAAGGATAATTGGGGCTCCCAGATTTTTTGCATGATGTGTAAATCGTCGCGGACGCTTCGCGGGTAAATCGAGGCACCATATTTCCCACGTTCATGCATTCCGTCGCTGCTCCGTCTTAAGGAGTTCATTTTATGTCATCCCTCATTTCCTTCAAGTTGGGGGTTGATAATGAGCTGTCACACCATCCTGTAATCAGAATTGTGATTGAAACGTTGCAAGAAGAATCATTATAGCGGCGTGCAACCCCCCTGGGCTTATACGCGATTTTAAATGAATGTGTTTAAAACACGCGCTTTATGCCAGTTTTAGGCCAATGTTATACCTTCACAAATTCACTACTGCTAAATAGGGTTTCTGGAAAATAATAATATGTGAAAAAAAACATATAACACTAGGCACTAAAGGTTTTATAGTATACGATAGATTTTATATCGCAGCGTTAATTCATTTTCTGTAATTGGTGAACACTGGATTACAAGAGTCACTATTGACACATATAATTATAGAAAATTCTAACTAAAGCTTAAATGAAACTTATTTACAAGATTTAGTGCATGTTAGAAAACTTGGGAGATTTGAAAATAGTGAAGAGGTAATTAATTTCTTAGTTTCAAATAAACTTCTTTCCTAACAAATGTTTGTAAGGTAATAGAAAATAATCAATAAACAGGTCCGCATCTTCTCAAAACACTATGCTATTAGAAACACCAGAATTTTATTGATCTACTAGCAGTGCGCCGGCAGCTTTGCTCACGTGTATTTCTCATAGCAGTTAACATTTGCTTTAATTGAATAACATATTTGTATACCAGATAGGTAGTTCATTCATCAAACGTTAGAATGACAAATCTGTTAGTTGAGTTAGCTCTGCAGCAGGATAAGTAGCTGTAGCTGTCCACGCGAAAAGCAGTTTTAAGATTTTCCGTGCCACTAACAGCGATTACACCTGGCCCTTATTTAAAGTCACAGAAAAATTGACATTTTGGGGTAATTACAGCCTTCTAAATGTACGATGGTAATTGAGTGAAAAACTCATTTTATGTGGTATTATGACTGATTTCTCCCTAGCACAATCGTTGGTTAGTTACTTATTCGTGTTTCAAAACATTCACTTTAAGTTGAATGACATTAGGGAGTTTTGGAGGGATATTGTTTTGAAGAATTATAAACTTATTTGGTACCCCAACCTTGAGGTCAGCCGGATGGTATACGTGGGATGACGCCGTCGAGGAACTTTAGTGGATAGTGGACATCATAAAACATTTCTAACACTTTTGAAAGACTAAATCTAACTGCACTGATTTAATCTGTCATGCATTTTTGTGTCAGAATTGCACATCTGCAAAGTTTTAATGGAATATGAGCCAAGGACCTTCGAAACAATATACCTGAGCTTCAAACAACTGCGCAACATAACGTCGCAATTATTCTTGAAAACTAAATTTAAAAATAAAGTTTTTCTTTCCTAGGCTCATACAGGTAGTACAACAACACGTCTCGATAGAACTATTGGACGAAACTCCTGTATAATTAATTTGTTTCTCGCTGGTCGTGCTCGTTTTCGGATCGTCTGCCTTAAAAGTGTATAAACTAAGTTTTAATTTAATAATTAAGTTATCTTATAAAATAAAAAACCTGCATTACTTGTTTAAACACTTACGTAACCATCACTCTTACGCGAACACTACCTCAATATCTTTACTGGTTAAATAAGTATCATCGCTTATATAAAACCGATGTTATGCTTTTTCGTCCCTTTAGGTGTCGAATTTTGAAAAATCTTAACTTCACACCCAAAATATTTGTTCTAGTATTTAGTAGATATGATAATCACGAAGATAGTTCGTTCAGTCGAAGAAAAAGCGATCATTGATTAAAAATCACATATAATCCCTGTACAGTACTGGGAGTTAGAATTTAAAAAAAAATCTAAAATAATTTTGCGGCCACGGCCTTCTTAGATGGGGAATTTCGAAAATTCGTGAAATTACTTTCAGGTATTTTAGCAAGGATTAATCTTATTCAAAAATCACGTCGCTATATGAAAATCAATGGGATTGACATATATATATATATATATATATATATATATATATATATATATATATATATATATATATATATATATATTGTGAATCGAAAACACATTTTACCCTTTTTAGACATCTTTAAGGCCGAATAAGAATTTTTCTTGATAAAACTTGTGATCTTTACAAAAACATCAATGTAAAGCAAAGCACACTTCGATATCTCGATTTGGTTCGCTAGATATGGAGGAATAATCGCGAACATATTTCACGTAGTTTTAGCCCCTTAATTAAAAAATGTATGGAAACGTCTTGGAGTCCTGTCATAGGTGTTTGTAGATGTAACCAACTGAAATATAAATCATGACGATAGCCAATTGCGTTTCAGTGATATAGACGATTCGTTAAAAAAACACATTTTGCCCCTTTTTACTGTTTGGGAGGTGAATTTTAAAAAAAATCCTAGAACTCTTCTTTTTTTATATATATATATATATATTTACGTAAGCAACATTTTGAAGAATGCGATATATATCGATACTTAATCGGAAACACATTTAAGGTCTTTTGGCCCCTAAGACGTTGAATTTTTAAGAAAAAAAAAAACATTTATTGAATAATATACGTCGGGTTCGAGCCCTATCGACTTTCCTTCGGAAATACATTTCACCCCTTTTCACTCCCTTAAAGGTCAAATTTCGAAGAAGGAAATAAAAAAATTAAAACCTTCTTAGTGCTCGCCTACGACCTGAGGAGAACACACAAAAAACTTTTCATGATTCTAGGTTCGGTGGTTTGAGCTACAGTTTGATATGTCAGTCAGTGTTCTCTTTTTATATAGAGATAGCGGTGGCAACGACAAAGTAGTTCCTTTCGAAATATGCCTTTATTAGTTTGACATCAGGTAATTTCAAGTCTCTTCTGCATATAGTTCAGAAAAAAATATTTCGATATTTTTTTGGCGCGCTTAATATTTAATTGTTGGGTAAAAAATCCATAGTTTTTCCGTGACTACTAATGGTAGTTTAAAAAAATAATTGAAAAATATGTTACCTTTCCTACAGAAAATTTAAGTGGCAGGTTCAGAGATTGGCAAAAAAATAAGTTTACGTTTAAAATCAATCGCTTGACTTGAAAAAGCATACATTTTTTTTTTTTGTAATTTGCACAAACATTTCGTTTCTATCGCCACTCCCTTAACACCAAGCTAGGTAGTGCAGTGGTAACACTTTGTACTGCAAACGGGGGAACTGAGTTCGGTTCCCGGTTTCGGCCATCCTAATTTACAGACATTACTAGTGACTATATAATCATCAAATAATTCTGCATAGTATTTCCACAACGGCAAGCCAAAGTAAAAAAAAAAAAAATACATGTTACGGCAGAACACACAAAACGAGAACAAACTGCCGTGTTGATTCGACATATGAACACTGAAGTTCCAATTCCTGTCCAAGTTTTGTGAACTCGTCTCTAATTTTCCTGTTTACAGTACGAACATTTCACTTTACACAACATCTTCGTTTCTACCGGTTCATCCAACTGCCGCTATTTCTTCCTACTTGTACGTGGATGCTTATTTGTTAGATACTTTCAATACGTGGTTTCAAACAGCTGGAGAATGATTGTCAGTTAATTGTCCTGAAGAAATTGGATTAATAGAGCTTAAATATTTTTTTCGCCTCTGCAAAAATTGTTGTAATTTTGATTAGCATGTATACTCACCTACACCATAAGAGAATTCCCTAGATTCTTAATGCCCGGTAGATGCTAATATTATAGTAAAATCTGATTTAATTAGAATATAGTATATAAAACCTGCAAACTGATTTATAACCAAAAGTAATTGATTTTAAATGCAGACAGAAAAAAAAATACAAGAAAGTTAAGTAACAGAAATATTTTGCTTTATGTGTATAAAATATTTCTCTCATATATTTAGTTTTGTTGGGCGTTAAACGGACAAGTAGCCTAATTAAATTGTGGTTATGTGTGACGAAATTATCTTTCATAGTAGATATCTATATGTTATAATTAAAACGGAGTCATTAGTAGAAATGCAACGAGAAGACCGTCTCCCAGGACAGTGATTCAGAAGAACTCGAGTTCAGTTCTCGTCAGGTTTTTCTGATTTCCGTTTTCCATGGCTTACAGAGAACAATCCAAGCGAATGCTGAAATAACTTAAACATAGGTCTACTTGCTATTGCCCCTTCTCTTACTATTTATTTTTCTCTGAACCACTGTTCCCGTTGCTTATTCCCTCGTCGAAGAGACACTTATACCAACGGACCCTCACAGTAATTGCTCTAGCCACTGAGCCAGCCGCGGTCCCAGGATGGACATGGATTTGTGTGAATTGCTATAGTACGGCAGCTCTAATGTGTATCTGGTAGAAAAATAAACGCTAAGAACACCGATTGATATCAACATATTTTTGTTGATCAACATTGGAAAACTTCATAACTATAATTCTTGATAGTATCAGCAAACTTTATGAGCAAACATTTACCCAGAATTGTGCATTTGTTATACGTGATATATTGCGCCGCTATTATATTCATGAGATTGTCGCATCAGCGATTGTTCTTCAGAAATACGTTATCCGAGAAAATATTGCTCAGATATTCGGTAAAACATATGGTTTGTAGTTAATGATGTTTATTTATATTTTTAAAACTTGGATTCGAAAGAACAATGTTGAACTAACGCTTTTAGCGTTGTGTTGTGTATCATGCCCTCTTAAACGAAATGGCCTGGAAATGAAGCTCAGTGAGAGATAATAGAAGTTGACAACAGTGACCCGCATGTTCACAACACCGCACCGCTATAGGACAGTCGCTGAGGTATTGCTCGCGGCGTTCACCGCGTCACTGTGCCGAGTTCATAGGTCAAGACCAACCGTCACGTCGTAGGTGGGGCAACCAGGAAACTACATACACCTTGTCCACCGCTGACCATAAACGATGCAGCACCATGTAATTTCTGTGTTCTGCAGGTGTACGTTAGCACACGCTTACAAACCTAACCATATGCTTCACGTTGAACGCGAGACTACGTCAACACACCTGACGCCATGTTAAACTAATAAGTACCGTATGCTTCTCGATTTAAAAACCATTCCGTAATTCAAATACTTCTTCAAAATTATTTTCCGCTCAACTTTTACAATGGATACTGTGTAATTGAAATAGATGAAGAACTTATGTGAATGGCTAGGCATTGGCTAATCAGAAAAATTTATTTCTCTAGCATACTCTTCTACTAGTCTAAATATATTACCTAATCTTTAGTCATAACTTTGTAGATATAGGTTTAAACGAATATTGCAATTACTCTAGATATATACATTTTAGGTTTTTAAAGCTATAAACATTGACTTATTTTGCGTTTATGCTAACAACTTCGAACTGTGTTGATATGATGCGTTATAAAGTTATATAATATGTTACTAATAGACGCACAAGTATTTCGCATATAGATTCTAAGCCAAGATGAACTGCAAGAACGTATACTTCAGTGTCAATTAATTCTGTCACTGTACGACAGCTGATTTAACACACTTTTGAAGACTGCAAACCAGTTTTAAACAAATAACTAATTTGGGGGGATATCACATACTACGCTCTGGTACTGCTAAAAGTCAGCAGCTATTCTATTGCTATTGCCAGTACGTACATAGAACTGACAAGCGGTGGTAGATTTAGAAACATATTTGCACGGGAAAAATATTTTGTAGGTATTCACCCTGCAATATTTATTCTGTGTTCCCCACAAACATATTTTGTTGACACCAATAAAATATTGTGGCCACCACAAAATTATTCTGTGGTTACTACAAAATAATTTTTCCGGGAAGTCTTACTGCAATATTTTTCTTTCAGTTGGAGGCGGGGAAGGGGTGACCATACGTAATTTCAAGGATTGTAAAATAATACCAGCCATCTCAAAAGTTTGGTTGTTTAATGTTACAGAACATTAAAATAACATACATACAAGTAAGACACATTAAATGTGCTCAGATGATGATCATCATAGAACATAAAACAAAACTCCGGTTTCCATGAGGTGACTGTATTGGCTACATAATGTTGATCACGACTTTTGGGAGGAGCCTTCAACCCGTTAGCCTCCTCCCCCTTAAATCTGCCGCTGCTGAGAAGTCTAGGCTGCTTCCAGTTAAATACGCGAAATATTGGAGTCTCTAATTTATCCTTTAACAAACCAAATGTGCTTATTGATAAATAAATGTTTAATTGTAACCAACCCCTTGGAAATTTATTTTACGACATGAGAGGAAGAAACGCGACCACTATAGTAAAATTTTATTAAGGTTTGAAACGTTAATTATTGTTGTTGGACAAACTTATTTCCCACTTGAAATATTCTACTAATATCTCCTTAGCAGTTATTTCAAAAACGCTCATAAATTTTAAAAAATTACAAAATATGTTTATTCGTACTGCACAGTTAATGTGTATTTTATTTTAAAATGTATGCTATAATTTGAAAAATTAAATCAGCGTTTAATGAGACAAGTAAGATGTAATGAATAAATTGTGTTATGGAAAGCAAAAGAAAGAACTTCTGAAAGAAGGCAAAGACGGAAGCATTGTTATAAAATATTGGCTTTTAAGCTGGCGTGAAAACGAATAAGGCAAAACACAATTCTAATATTAAATTAAATGTGATGAGCGGAATAGTGTTGTAAGTGAAGAAGACAGTAACCCCACATAAAAAAGTGTGACATAAATGTAGATGGAATGGAAAGGTCTTGAAGCTGTGTGAATTTTAAATGCAGTGGCTAAAATTTATCGGCGTAAAATAAACTGATAAGTGATTTATACGACAGTAATTTAAAGCAAGGCAGTTAACAAAACTATGAATTATATTATGACTAGAGACGATCACGTGAATAAATACAACACTGTGAAATAAATTGTACTATATTATTAAATGTGCACTATGAATGAAACGAGAAAATTCATTTCATTTCTATAAAAAGTATATGTAAGTAAATTTATATTTTGAAGAGAAGACGGCAAAACAAAACACAGAATTCGTGAAATGAATAATGTAATTACCTGATCATGGCCATCATATACCTACTGACGGTCGGTTTACTTCAGTGGAAAGATGCCTTTTAATTCGCGGGAGTTATATTATTTTGAATATGTTCTGTAAAATGAGGTATAGTGTAGCATTTCAGAAGTTTATTTACATAAACCTACATTTATATTATTGTTAAACTATATTACGACGAAACTTTCTCTCGCTATAAAAATAAATCTAATTAAATGCCTTGCATTTGAAGTCAACGTTTGTAATTGAATGAAAATTTTTAAAAGTCGTATGACACTTAACTTTTAAACTAAATCTATTTAACTGTACTATTTTATGTGTATCATCTGAAGTGGTTTTAAATTAGCTTTCAAACACTTGAAACAATACTACAGAAATAAATATAATTGCTCGCAAAATTTCGACCAAGGTAAATTATATGTAAACCTTGATGTAAAATATTTCAGCAAAGTATTTTAAAGATATTTTTTATATTTTAGCATTGAACTAGTTACTTATACTTGGTGTGTATAATTTTATTTTTATGCAGAACAAACGTAATGTATATTTAAAAGTAAATAATATTACATTCATCATAATGGTAGAAAAACTGTTATTATAAATAGATGATGAATAATATCTACATGTGGCAAATAAACTATTATGTAGGTACTAATCACAGATACCTTTCTGTAACATCAAGCCAATGCAGTACATAATATTTCCAGCTCTGGCGTAGAGACATTTGTTTATGTTCGGGTGCAAAATATGATTTTAAATAATGACATCAACCTGTCTGATCGACTGAGAGTTCTAACCAGTACATGCCTTCGAGCAGTGATGCGTATCATCCAGCGTCGTTTCAGTACTATACAAGACAATAAACCGCTATTGCACTCTTACCAACCAACCACTCCTGTTTAATGAGATACCTCAGCACCAATACAATGCCTGTGACAAGTAGGTATTACTCAACACTTTTATATACGCTAGGTTACTTTCAGATAAGTGTTAATAAGGCATACACGAAAAGTAAAATTGCGCTTCTATTTAGTGGCGAAGAAAAGTTCATCTGAATTATGCAGTAAAATAAGTCTGAGGTTATGTTTATGTATTATGTTCGTAATATTGATTGTTTTACGTTGAATAAATATTTTTGTGTTTCTGTGCTTGATATATTTTGACACATTTATCTTCTCTTACCCACAAGCTGTAACGTAGATTTATTCGTGCAGTGTTTTGTGGAATGTTGTTTGATATTGTTTTCTGGACAAGCTTTGCCATAGCCGGAAACACATTTAAATAGATTATCACACCTCCTCGTAATAAACAATGGCGTTGATATTAGGCCGTCTTTCTATTCACGATTTATTGCGAATAAATTAGCATAAACGGAAGTTGAGGTGTTTGATTATAACGAGAGTTGTGTGAAGGTACAAAGTCGTACAAGTCAGCTGATCTTAAGTAATAGGTCAGAGAATATTGTGCCTAAAGCTGATCTTGTTTATAAATTCATGAAATGCAACACTATTAACTGACTTACAAAAACCAAAACTACACACACATCCCAAAATATTGGAATTTTCGTTATTAAATTCTATCACAAAAACCGTTTAATTTTTTTATCACTTGGTTGTTTTTTTTTACAATGAACATAAAAACTTTTGCAGCAGTTTTGAAGACATGCTTGCTTTTCGGCTTCTCGAAATAAGGTCACTCCATGATTCGCTCCGGGATGTACAAAATGATTTGGTCGCAAATGAATACGAATTTTGTTATCTTTCTTTAACAATCGTAAGATAACATCACTAGATGTTATCTCTTACGCAGTCGCTGAGCGTAAATCATCGTTAAATGTGTTCTCTCAAGTATATTTTGTCCAGGGACGCGGAGGCAACAATTTTATTACGTTTTAACGGTGTGGCATTATTCCCGGAGGCATTTTGAAACCACTTTATGCTAAATTATATGTAAGACTAACGGTAAGAAAATTACGCAGAACTTCATGGGTTTCCTTAAATTACAACCTAGAACCTCAATATCTGAAGGACGCTTGCGAAAGAACAACTACCTAGTTATTGTTATCGTAAAACAGTTCTTAATGTTACGAAATTATTAATAACAAAATAGCAGCAAGTTACTATTGCTAATATATTAATAATTAGTATTATTTTATTTTTGTGTGTAAACATCTTGCAGATTTCTCTTGAATTCTCGAGTTATTTTTTTTTATGTTGTACGGATAAGAAATCTTATGCTCAAAATATATTACAAATTCTATGTGAAACATATACTTTGGTTAGATGGCAACAGTTTTAGCGATTATAATACATTTTGCGGAAGCTATTATACGTACGATATACTCAGATTCTTATATTCATAAGTACGAAGAGTCAAAGAAGTTCGATCACATAGCTATTGGAGAAATTGAAATTTTGTCTTCTGCCACTGTCAATAAAAAGAAACATTGAAAGTGTGAATTTTGAGGCGATTGTTAAAAGTGTTTGAAACCATGTTAAGTTCAGCTGCTTATCATTATTTGTTCACGAGTTTTAACCAGGCAAAGCTGGGAATATACATAGGATTGTCTTACAAATTTCAGAAACGTTTGCTTTACGACTTCCTAAATTTAAGCATAGCGAACCTGTTCTCAAAAGAGTCTGATTTAAAAATTAATGTTCACTAACATGGTGTACGTGGCACTTAGGTTCGTGCGAACTTAGACCTTCCAAACAAGTAGATGATTGGCCCCAGAAAATTACCACAAACCTTTCTGCGCCGGGCGGTCATTGTATGGACAAACGCTGTAACTGTGGTTGATCACTTACAAGACAGCCGCTGTGGTGACCAAACTGATACTTTAGTTCTCAATAATTCGTAGTCATTGTATCAGTAAACCAGATACACGCTAGATCGCATTTGGTCAAATAGTATTAGAGGCAGTTTTTTGGTTTATAATAATGTCATACCACATCCGTATTGTTCCAAAGAATTTCGTGCTCATTTATAAAACGCCGAACTAGAGTAAAATATTGCCATATAAAGCAACGATATTTCTAGTATATCTACCACTACGTTACTTTTTATTTGGGTAAAATTAACTTTATTAAACACTTCCCGCAGGTATTTCATACCACACATAAATACCTCGTATTCACATAGGGATGTTTAATTGTCACACGCACACGACAATTTTATGGTAAGAAATGGCGGAAATAAAATAATTAAATAAAATTAGCTGGGCCTAAGAAAGTTGTCGCATTACCGTAAAGAGCTTGAACATAGTTTTAACATATAAAAAACGCTTATCACCAAATCCTTAAATTATCCCTATAGATTTTTGAAACCCCATACAAAATATGGTTAAAAAAATTAAAACCTCGAATATTATCTCTAAAAATTAATAATATATTTTTATCGATTACGCATTATATTGCCCAAGTTTCTCATAAGCTTGTGAAGTATACATTATATGCGTGACTGTATCCGATGAAACATACAAAAGAAACAAAGCCACATTTGCTGTACTTTGTGTATTATGGGGGTAAAAACTGAGGGGATAATGCGTTCAGTAATGTATGACAATAAATGTTTTTGGCTATCAAGTTCGTCACTTCACTGAGAAAAATGTATTGTGGTAGGCTTCTGTTTAAACAAAAAAGCACAATACAGTTAATTGCTGGGTTCTATCTGGACTATTCCAACAGAAAATGTGTTATTTTGAAGGAACAAAGCACACATGAATTTTATAAAACATATTGTTTTAACTAAGAACATAATGTTGACGGAACCATTTAGAACACACAACTAAACTAGATTGCTGTCCCTAACTTAACAGAAGCATGGTAAAACAATTCCATTTTATCAGATTATTATTTATATACTGGTCTCAAACACGAAATTTAATGCTTAGCTTGCTTCGACAAGTTTACATACTGTGGTTACCGTTATCAAATCAAACGATATGTTATACTGGGCAAATATATAAACGTTATTTATTTCCTGTTCGATTAGTGTTTTGTGATGTAATTGCTAGGCCAAGGCCCTGATCTTTCATTTATTTCAAACAATTACAAATAACTCGAATATTTTGTAACTGAATGCTTTAAAAAAATTTACACTGTGTGCAGTCATAAATACATAATTTTGCCAGGGCGTTTTTTTTTTAAATAATGTACCGTTTGCTAGCAAAAAATTATTTTGTTTAATTTCGGCTAGTTTTGACAACAAAGTATGTGATATTTGAGGGGCAAAAATCGAAAATCGGTTTGGTGTATTGCAACAGAAAAACTCATATACAAACGATGGTATATAAGTGTTAAAACTGCCAGAATGAATTTTTGATGTATGTATTAATTTGTGTTAAAAAAAATACTTACGAAACCACTGCAGAACTAAAGAGCGAGGTCTTAAGGCCGATTTTGCAATTGCTGCTATGTGTGTTATTTAATTCTAGTTCGTGTGTTTGTTCCGCCATCAGCGGCAATGCTGTCGAACCATACGATTTGAACGTTTAGAGAACAGGAGAGGGCAATGTCTTGCACTTTGTCCGAGTAAATGGTTCTGCCTATGAAACTGATTTACCACATATCAATAAACTGTAACAAAAATTAGTAAGTGTAATTAATGCAGTAAAACAATAATAAGTATTGTTGGATAAATATCCACAAACATAATTTCATACAGATCAGTTTCAGTTTGCGAAAATATTTCTGGTTATTCACAAATCAAACTAGATTGGTTACCAATAACGTACTGTTGTGAAGAAGGTACGGGACGTTGGCAAGGCCACGTAACGACCAGAGACTTAAGGAATAACATTTTATTCCCCCTTGCGAAATGGCGGCGAAGATGGGCGAAGTGACACGACAAGAATGACGTAGGCGTTTCTTCCTTTTGTTCGGCTAAAGCGCGTGTGATTGAAAGTGGAGCCAGCCTGGGGATTGGCAAGGCTGGAATGAATGGGAATCTGATGGCCTTGCTGAGAGAGGATCTTGGTGGTGAGTTGCGGATGCTGCGGTCCAGAGAGGAATCCTGCTGTCAGCTAGCGTTTGTTGACCGAGGCAAAATTGGCGACTGATTCAAACAACTGCACGTAGATGACCGGATATCAATCAGCTACAAGTATTACAGTTACGCAGTGTCGATAATAATATGAAAATGAGTTACCATTACAAATTTATTTCATAGCAACCATTTTATTATCTTATAGGTTTTACGTAGCTACATGTGAAAAAAATACTCTTTCGTTTGTTTATATGACATATAAAGCAGCAGAAAGCAGTCGGTATGATTTAATGTAATATTCTTCGACAATTTATTATTTGACCTAGATGGCTTTTACTTTCAAGTTCCCATTAAATTAAATAATTTTCAGGTTGCGTTTGTTCCGTTTTCAGTGCAACTGATACATGGGATGATTTAAAGTCCTACTGTTTATTTTATTATTTTTCTTAACAATGGTTACATTGGTATTTCCTTTTTGATTAATTTAGATTTTTATCAATTTTACCTAAAAATCATAACGATTTTAAGTACAATTTTTGCAGCGAAATGTACAATTTGAAGAACACGAAATTGATTGTTGACCTGTAAGTGTTCTGAAACGTTACGCATTTACAAAATTATTCCTATGAACTTGATTATGACCATTTTCTGTATTCCACAACTTATTTCCCTGTTAATGTTACTTACCATTAATGGTTGTTAATACAGGAAACAAGCAGTATAGAGTAAATGCACTGCTTAAGGACATGAAAGCTAAAAAATATTTAACACATTACAACTTGTTTTGTTGTCACGACAAAATATGCAGTTAAAGTAACCAAATATTTACGCGTAACAATTTGTAGACGCAAAGAGTTAAAATTGTTCTATACATAGTCAAACCGAGTACCGTTAATTAAATTCCATGGATTACGAAAATAATTTAGTACAACGGTCATTTATTTCTCTCTCACTCTCATATATATATATATATATATATATATATATATATATATATATATATATATATACACATATATATATACATATATATATATACACACACATATATATATATACATATATACAAATATATATATACACATATATACATACACACACACACACAGAATGTTGCAAAAATTCCATGTCAATATTCTAGGGAAACAATCCTCACGTGTAGAGGAACAAAGAGTGTTATGTGAACATAGATCCAAAAGACGCACCGTTTCTGCGCCATGACGTATGGTTGATAGCGTGCGGGTAAGATCATGTTGATGTGGGGCATCATTACAGCAGTACATAACATGTTGCTATCCCACACACTACGCCACTAACACACAGACAGTAGGAACAACTGTGACACAGCAACATGATCCTGCCAGCGCGCAATCAACCATATGTCACGTATTGCCAACTGTAGCGCAGAAACGGTGAGTTTTTGAACCTATGCTCATATAACACTTTTTGTTCCTCTACACGTGAGGATTGTTTCCCTAGAATATTGACACGGAATTTTGCAACAGTCTATATACATACCGGATGTCCAGAAACAAACACATAACAAGCACACCTCGCGAATTCTGGGCAAAATTAGAGACGAAATTGTAAGTACCAAAATGTTGTACAAGGTAAAAAAAAACCTTTTTTTTGTAGCGGATACAAAACATTTTGTAGGTATTTATCCTGCAAAATATATGTGTGGTCAACACAAAAATTATTGTGATCAGAAAAATACAATTTTGTGGTCACCACAAATTTATTTGGTAGAGAAGTATCCCTACAAAAATTTTCTTTCCGTTTATGAAGCAGCGCCGGAATGAAGGGGCGGGGGAAACGGGGGATCCCCGCTACATGCGAAAAGCAGGAGATCGACGCCACCGTGAATCGAATCCGGATCGCTTTGGCTGTAAATTAAAATTGGTCCAGTATAATTACTCCCCAGTAACAAAAAAACTTCGGAACAAAATACATTACATTATAGCCTAGCAATGTGACAGATTTTCCTTCTGTAAATCACCATACCGAGTACTTGTAGAGTGGAAATTCTAAATGATCTAAGTGCCAAGAGAGGCCGAATTGAGTTCATTACATGAAAATGAGCTCTTTGCCAAATGCCTGCATGCAATGCTGTTAAAGCTAAAACCCAATAACATTTCTAATAGATTTTATGATCCTCGAAAGAATGCAAATCCCATAAAAACGCATACTCTTGCAGCGCTCTTTTTACACATTACCCAAAAACTTATTTTCTGCACTTAGATCATTTAGAATTTCCACTTTACAATTATACAATACTTTTATGTTAGTGTAGTATCCTGTGAAGGGCGAGATAGGGGAAGGACGTATCAGAAATAAGTGACGCAGTAGATAAGACCACTAGCCTGTGTAGGAGCACCTGCTCGCTATAGGAGACAGCTTTATGAGACGGCGAGGCAGGTGGACCACGAGGTGAGAGAGTGTTGATCGCGGAGTTAATGAACACTCGGCTGGGGTTAATAACGCGCGGTTATCGTCTTCTTCGAGTGGCAATAACCCGCAGTGTCGCAGGCGCTGGCTCCCGCGACACTAGCTCGCAGGGTGATAAGCGGCATGTGAGGTGTGGGTGGAGGGACACCGCCTAATGAGGACCGAGTGCGGCAATTCCCACGCCGCACAGTATCAGCGGCGCACGGGTCTAACTCGCGCCTAGAAGCTGGCACATTCTCTACCGCGCCAATTATATTGTACGCTAGCTGTCCCGGCGTGCGCTGCTACTTTAAACTTTCTGGGTACCCCGATACGAGTAGGGATTGGAAAATTTCGCTAATTAAATTACCCGCATGCTAGAATCCATTGTCCTATGCATATTCAATCCCCGTCTATTCGTTTATTGTCAACTGTTCCACTTAGTAGCAGCTAGTGGACAAATAGTCGAGGTTTAAATTTGCGTATGATAACATGCAGGTCATTGAATTCGCGAAATTTTTCTGGCTCTATTACTTATGAGACTTTTCCCAGTTTTGTAAAATCTTTCCCAATGTATAATCTTGTTTTTTATATAAACCTTCGCGGGCGCATGCAGAACTCTCCAAATTTTTTTCTTTCAGTACCCTGTTCTGAACATCTACCAGTTTTAAGTCATTTCCGGCTACCGGCTATACCATTTCTGTAAACATTTGCCACCGCTGGAACAACTCACAGAAAATTTAATTTTTCGATATATGTATATATATATGTATATATATATATATATTGTTTTGGTAACTCCATTCTGACCCTCTTCCCCGTTTTGCTAAAATCCCCCCCCCCCGGCCCATTTTAGAACTAGCGCAATGTATAATTGTTTTCGGCAGAAACCTTCGCGGGCGCACGCACGACATATCACGAAATTTATTTTCCACTAAAATTTTTGGGTACCCCGTTCTGTTTCTCTAACTCGTTACCCCGTTTGGTCCTCAAATTATAATTTTGCTGTAGAAAACTCTACGACTCTAAGCACAAAAACTCACCAAAGTTTAATCGGAATCAAATGACTGGAATAGGGACGCGTAGATAACGATCAAGAAAACAGACGATCAATGGAAAATTAACTATTAAATATTGTATAGAGAAATTCGGCACACCATTTCGCATATTGCGACAATGACGAAAATCCGTCGTCACTATAGTCGACAGTTGTGTTCACGATGACGCGTAATGATTCGATATGTTCATTGTTAACAATGAATTACCCTTTTTATATATAATTTCAATTACGTAACTGGTTCATTTTACTGGTTATGTTTTCAGTCTTTATTTTTAATATACTACAATTATAACCAATGCTAGAAACTAATGACTAGTTGCGATTATTACAGACAAAAACGAACATTATATATCCTGAATCATACTTGAGAAACAAAGAAAGCTATCGTTTCTTCGAGTCACTTTTTGTTTATGGCTGTGTTACAAAGTTAACATTCTATCAATTACGCTACTGATGTGAGGTGTGTTATTAAGGTCCTGTCCGGTAGCACATAATTGCGATTTAGATAATAAAGAGACCCGGTGAAAAAATTAAGAAATACAATTTTATACAGTTCTTTAAACATCAAAATGTATTGAAAGTTCTAAAAGTGCATTAGTTTAGAATATATTTAGGGATAATTACACAAACTTCGTTTAGGACCAATTAAACTCACAATGATATTCGTGCTGTGTAGACTGTACTTTATCTTATTAAGTAGTTCTAACGAATTAAGGAGACGATCATAATGGTAGACATGGCTGTAGATAATTGTGTCTATTTCCTGAAGAACGCATGTACCTTCCTCAGCGACCATTATATTTTCTGGTATGACACACAATTATAATGTAGTATGGCTTCAGCATTATCTATTGCTTACTCTTTCGTCATCCATACCCACCCCATGTCGCCCCTCACTAGCACTAAAGAAATGTTAGCAGTGAAACCGTGCAAGGTACCGCAACAGTAAAACGTTGGACTCGCATTCTACAGGACCTGGATTAGATTCTCGGCTCCAACCATCCTGAATTTGATTTTACAAGGCTTCATGAAATCGTTCCATGCTAATGCTGGGGTGGTTTATTTACACATGCCATGACTAGAGATGATGGTACATCGCGGGATAACTTGAATGTTTGCTGGGTTTTAACGTACGTCCTGCTTATGAAAAGATGACTGGCTTTCGATTGTGCGTAGAATTGTTGCCCTATTTGACTAAGCCAGTATGAATCCTGCCAACGTAATATTTGTTGCATATTATTGGTCTGCTGACAGCTACGTTGTGTCAGACGTATATCATCCAATCATACATGTCACAAGAAACCACAGTGTTTTCAAGGGTATGTTGGCACAAAATATTTTCACGATAGACTATACCATCATCTCTAGCCACGACCGATACCTAGGGCCCGGTAGTTTTCGCGAAAAAAATTTTCCCCACTTTGTTTTAGTGTCTTACGTGTATACCTGCAGCTCAACTTCATGATTATTTGCAGAGTGTTTTTGTGCAGAGTCGTTATTCATTCGTCTGTGCCAATCAGTACGTGGATAACTATGACACATCACGTCTGTGATTTGCGGGTTTAACCTCCACACGCTGGGTGTTACGGCATTCAATCACTGACCATAAAGCAGAGATGCAGGTGCGCACGTAAGGCACTGAAACAAAGTGCTGCAAAAATATTTTCGCGAAAACTACCGGGCCCTATATCATTGTACTATCCTGCGCCTTGTATGTTTATACAACGGTTATTTGGCTCGGTTTAGTTGTTTACAGACGAATTAAAGACGCTGAGTTGTAGCTCACAAGGATTATCACCGACGCAGTCTAAAAGGGGCTCTCCAGTAACAAAAGAAAAGCGTCAGAAATTAATACATTAACAGTGAAGCATAGCAAACAGACAAACTTTTCCCGCGAAAAATATGCGTCCTTAATAGTAATGCTTTAATTCCATGTGGGACTTATTGCGTTAAAATAAACCGAGAAGATCAATTATTAACTACTTTATACGCATTGTATTTATATATGCTTATTTGCCATAATTTTTAGAGGTGTTTTTCGTGTTCCTGAATTAGTGTTTGTGTATGTGTGCGTGTGTGCGCACTCAAAACTTTAACCATTGAGAAATAAACTGTTTAGGTAAAATTCCTGTTCTTCCGGTTAAAAATGAGTAACTAAGTTACTGAAACCGTACTGATTTGAAGTATTTTACACTTAATATCACTAATTTCACCTTCCTGTTAACTTATTTTCAGTGAAATCTACATGCTCAACAGTCATAAACTGATTGTTAACTGGAGTTTCTGTGATTAACATTTCACTGATCGCCACCACTGGCTCGGATTAAGAGTGTGTACTTGGTAAATACTGTAGCGTTGATTAGAAGCGTCCGTCAGTTTTCCCCGGCTTGGAACTATCTCCGGTGTTATTAGACGGCCAGAGAAAGAGAGAGACGAGTGGCAAGAACATGTCGGTGTGAGGGCCGTGATTCCAGCAGCTACAGGAAATGACGTTGCTTGCCGATGTGGTTCACGTATCCAGGTCTAGGGGGCGCGACAACAGGCCGCCCCCACGAGGCATAGGGGGGAGGGTGAAGTGCGTGGGCCACTTGGTCATGTCTACCACGTAGCAAGACTCGCTGCTTGCCGGCCCCTCAGGACCTCCTCTGTCTGCTGCAACACCGGCATATCTCACACTACCCTCTCCTCAAGCATACTAACCGCCCGTTTTCACCATGCCTAGAGACAATGGAAAATCGCGGAAATGGTTGACCATTTGCTAGGCTCCAACATGCTGTATATAACACTGAATGTTTCGTATCGACATTGCTTATGGTTTATTTGAAGCATTGTTTCTCTCTTCAACAAACCCAGTTAGAACTGTACAGCTTGAACACACAGCGTGTGTGATTTGTCCCAAAACTGTTCACACGTGTCACTGATAATGTACTACAGTTTATTGGAGACTATCTTTAACATTTTCGCGATTTTCCAGTGTCTCTAACCATGCCTATAGAGATGATGGTACATCGCGGGAAAATGTTGTGCCAATATACCCTTGAAAACACTTTGCTTTCTTGTGACATGTATGATTGGGTGATATACGTCTGACATGGCGTAGCTGTCTGCAGACCAATAACAGGCAACGAATATTACAATAGCGAGATTTTTATTGGCTTAATCAAATAGAGTTATAGCTCTATACGCACAAGTGAAAGCCAGTAATCTTTTCATAAGTTGAACGTACGTTGAAACCCAGCAAACGGTCAAGTTTTCCGGCGATATAACATCGTCTCTGACAATGATATTACAATCATGACAGTGTGACAGTGTGCGATATACTCTGTTTCACATAACTTAAGTGACATTTGACAGCCGTGAGTTCACGTCTTTCAAGTGTTGTATGCGTATATGTTTTATGCTATATGTCAGTCGACATTAGCAGAACCTCGATTTTACTAACTCGGGTTTAATAAAAACATTAATTTAGCGAAATTATTTTCGGGAACCTTGACTATAGAGTATTCCCTGTTTAAACAACTCGGATTGTAAGAAACAGCGATTTAACGACAACATTTTCGGGAACTGTGACATTTCGTTTAATCGGGGTTCTACGCTCTTGTCCTAAAATAAAACTGAGATGTCTATTTCACGATTTGCGTCGTGCTGTACTGTGCTTCACTAAACGCGACGTTCACAGTACATTATTTACATGGCAATGAGAGCATGCTCTCCTGTTTATACTTTTTTAACGATATTAATTTTTTATTCCTAAACTAGAGCAGATTCAAAAATCTGTCTTGTTTAGTATCGACTTCTTTATGTTGGCTGATTTTTTCAAGGCAGTAATTAATATGGTTTTAGCTAATTGTTTAATTAACGAAATTCTTGTTGACATTTCAGTCGAAGCCGTATATTTTCTCGATTTAAAAAAAATAGTTATCTCTTCAAAAACTATTTTAAACCAAACTGTCAAACAAATCTTTTATGTCTGCTATCGTTTAAGCTTGAAAAAATAAATATCGCAAAAACAGTGGCAACAAATGAGAATTGCTTTAAATCTGAATTACGTTTAATATTCGTTTCATCCGCGTTTCTTCTATATTTTACACGCAGTGCGTTTATGTTCCAATTCGCTGTAGCTATTGTTCTCTGTTTACGTTTTATTCGCACCAAATCACGATTTTCGTTTTTCGTCTGTTAACCGCCGCCTACCCTGCTCGTGAGCAAGCAAATGATTTGAACATTAGACTGTCAGCTAAAAATTTGGCCACGGGTAAATTTGACTCTGGTTACGCTTTGAAAAATTTAAGAGTTATTCCAGGAAAAGTAGTCCTGAGTGGGTAACAATTAAAAATCATAAAATCTCAATTATCCTGTACTCAAATTGTAGGTTAAATGTCTTTCTTTTTAGTATCAGCAATTAATTTTAGCTTATTTATTATCAAAGTGGTTGCTTTTATCAAAATTAATTAAAGGCTTGATACTAGTAAAATACTGACTTACTCATACCTTTACTTTGAAAACCTTCAAACTTGGCTGAGTACCACTGAATATGAATTTAATACTTATTACTCACTAACATTACCCCACTACTGTCATGATATAATGTTTGTGAAATGTAAATTCTGAAAATGTGATATTTGTAACGTATAAACCAAAGTAGAGTAAATGCAGTGTCACACAGGTAACAAAGATGTATAATAATATGTATAACAAAAGGATTATAAATAAGAACAAATTGAAAATTTATTTGCAAAGCTAGTTCCACATAAATATGGTAATGCCAAAATACAATTATAATTAGTTATCAACTTTTTATTTAATAAAATTAAATAAATCGTCACACACGTAACACATATTGTTACGTGTGTGACACATGCCATTTATTTTATTTTATATTATTTTCGTATAGCTTTTATTAAGATTGTAAATGTCTTGTTTAGTGTGAAGGTCCACATCATAAATGATAAATAAATAAAACATATGTTACACATTAATATTATTAAGTTTAACAATAAATCTAATCATCAAAATTAATTTAACTGTCGTTAACTAATCAATGATATTTAATAACACTCAGATATTGACTTGCTCAAATGTGATATTTGTAACGTATAAACCAAAGTAGTGTAAATACAGTGTCACACACGTAACAAAGCTATATAAAAATAAAATAATTATACATAAGTATAAATTAAGAATTTATTTGCAAAGCTAGCTCCACATAGAGATATTATGCCAAAATACAGGGTGTCCATAAAGTCTTTCCCTCATTACAAAAATTCATAACTAGAAAACTACAAATGCTAGCAAACTGCGGTTTGGACGAACATTATGTGCAACTCATAAAGTTTTTTTTGTGTATGTTTCAGGTAGGTGGTGTGTGACGAGTGAAAAGCACAATGGCCTCCATGAAAGAAAAGGCGCAATGTGTGCTGT
>PNEQ01094297.1:63670-79910 GCA_003012365.1 Medauroidea extradentata | reverse complement strand
TCGTTGAAACATATTCCAAAGTCTGTGTAAATATATGTTGAAAGAGTTAAACCGTTTAGAATGCTGCGTAAGAAGGCGGCAACCAGTGAAATCGAACGTAGCTCCGTCGCTAGCGCGCCGCGAGTAGAATTCAAGCCGGTTGCGGGTGGGTAGGCAGCCCACTTGCCAGTTCTGTGTTGAATCGAAACACACTGTACATAGTTTTAGTGTGATATATAGCGAGTATTAAGCCTAAGATATTAGTGACTGACCACACTGATCGTTAATGTTGGAAGCATTCTATTGTACATGTACATCTTCTCAGGTACATGATATTTATTCGGGTACATAAGTTAAATTTTTAACTTTTTAAGTTTTTTATTTTTATAGTTTTATGTAAAACTGAGATTGTTTGTACATTTACAGATATTTTAATACTGTCATAACCAAAAAAACTGCACAACAATTTTTTAGACGTGTTTTCAGACCACTGCATTTACAAATGGTAAAATTTGATGTGCTCACAAAATATATTTGTAGATTATATTCTTGTGTCTAACTCTGTTTCGTTGTTGGTTTTTAGTTATTCGACATACTTGCTCATGTCACATATAATCACTACACAACGTGTTTCTAAAACACACTGACAAACCTTAACAGGTTATTCCTGAGGCGGAAATAGAAAGTTTGATATAGGGAACCCATGGTCCAGGTCAAATAGGGAGGGCTGTTGGTGCTTTCAAACTTTGAAAAAAAAAAAAAAAAACAAAAAAAAAACCTATTATTGTGATATTTTGAAAACGGCTTGCTCGGTAGAAACAGATTTCTGGCTACCAATAAGTATCACCGAAATAAATAATAACGTGAGGGATTTGTACATTTAACATACCTCAATCATATTTAAATCGGGTGGCACCATCCTTATTTTTGAAAAAAAAAAATAAAAACAAACAAACTAGACACGCACGTGTTAGTAAAAATGTGCTATTTGTGACCAAAAGTAATAAAACGTTGGCAAAATAAAAAAAAAAATGTCTCTTGCAAAAACTGTCAAAATCTCGTCCTTTAAGGGTAATCATTAAATGTTTGATTTAACAGAGAACTGATATTGCCTACCAAGTATGCAACCAGGAATGACAGCTTGCTACACCAGTGTTGCCCGTGGATACTTGGATTTGTGGCAACGAGGAATCATAAGTTGCATCGTGTAGTGTGGTTGCTAATAATATTGGTGTGCGTCGTGTTTCCTCATCCCCCAAATCCCCTTCCCATTGTCGGTAGTGTGTTTCCCCTTCTCGAACATGGAAGAGAATGGTAGTAGACTACAAACCCACACTTCACTGTTTTGTATTCAACGTGCTGCAAGTCGACATGACAACGTTCACCAACGCGGAAATGACAGACATGGTTCTGCTGTACGGTGAAATGAAAGGTAATGGACGCGCTGCTGCACGATTGTATCACGAGAGATTCCCCTGCGCAGAGGCAACCTCATCACGAGACCTTCAGCAGTGTCACCCAGAGACTGCGTGAAACAGGCACGTTTAAAGCGCGAGGTGGCTCTGGTCACCAAAGGAATGTACGGACACAGAATGTGGATGAAGTAGTTCTCAACCTTGAGGAGGAAAACCTGTCAACAAGCACCCGCGCCATTGCGCACGGAGTGTGCGTGTCACATTCACTGTATGGCGTGTTATGCACGAGCAACTGCTACATGCCTACCACGTGCGAAAGGTCCAGCCATTGTCACCAGCAGATTTCGCTCCTCGACATGCGTTTTTGCTTTGGTTCCTGTGCCAGTACACATAATATCCAGACTTTACGTCCGTCGTATTGTTTACTGGTGGAGCGACATTTAAGAGTAATGGTTACTTTAACAGCAGGAACAGTCACAGTAGGGACGACATCAATCCTCATGCAACTGCAATGGTACCGAACCAGCAACGAGTATCTATGAACATCTGGGTGGGTATTGTCGCCGACGATCTCACCGGGCCCTACTTGATGCCACGCCGATTATGTTGACACATGTACTGTCAATTCCTGCAATTCTCACTGCCACAGTTACTGGAGCACGTCCCGCGTTCGGTTCGGCAACGTACGTGGTTTCAACACGACGATGCCCTTTCACATTACACAAGAGCTGTACGTATTCACCTTAAGGGTGCGGTTCACCGCAGTTTTCAGTGTATTTAGTTTTATATTTGTACCATCTATTTATTTCTTATTTTAGACATAAATTGTTATTAAATCTTCCACTTAGGAAATATATGTTTCTCTATAACAGTTTTTACGTAATGAGTCATCACTTTACGACATTCACAGCGTATAACAATGTTGTAGGTTATGATTTGACAAACATAAAAACCAAAAATATACAATACTTTAGTAGTTAATAAAAATGCCCAATTTTAAAATAACAATTTAAACATGTATTTTTTAAAAATACAAAAAAAAATATATTTTTTTTTGTTTTCATATGTGTCGAATTACAGCATACAACATTGTTATACACTGTGAATATTTCGATTTGGTACGTCAGTTGGTTTTAGTGGCGTACATAAAACCGTAAAGTGCAAATTTCGACGTTTACGACTCATTACGCAAGAACTATGAGAGATACAAAAATTTGTTAGAGGAAGATTTAATCACAATTTATGTTAAAATAAGAAAAATAATCTGGTACAAATATAAAAATAAAAAAGACGTTGAAAACTAAGGTGAACTGTGCCCTTAAAACGGCATTTCCAGCACAGTGAATTGGTAGAGGTTGTCCTATTTCGTGGCCAGTACGCTCTGCAGACCTTAATCCACTTGACTTGTTCCTGTGCGGTTTCATCAAGGTTCTAGTGTACGACACACCCATCCAGTCGGAGGAAGATCTAGTAGCTAGGGTAATGGCCACCTGCGACAAAATTCAAGATACACCAGGTATTTTCGAACGGGTACGCAAGTCTTTGATACACCGAGTCAATTGTTGTAATGAAATGGGAGGCCACCAATTTGAACACTTGTAGAATTTCTTATGATAGTGCGAAATGACATTGGTAGTGCAAACGCGTGCATTAATTTTCTTATTTTATTTCTCGTTAAAGTGAGACAAACTCATCTAACCTCTTTATGAAACTCAATAACGTTTTACCGTGTACAAAGTACCAGGGCTCATCCATTATGGCGCAGCACGCATCCAGTCATTCATGGTTGCATACTTGGAAGGCAATAGCAGTTCTCTGTGAAATACAACTTTTAATGATTACCCTTAAAGGACGATATTTAAACATTTTTTGCAAGAGACATTTCTTTTTTTAATTTTTGGTAACAAAAATCACATTTTTACTGTTACGTACGTTTTTTTTTTTTCAAAATAAGGGTGGCGTCACCCCATTTACACAGGATTGAAATGTGTTAAATGTACAAATCCCTCACGTTATTATTGATTTCGGTGACTCTTACTGGTAACCAGAAATATGTTTCTGTCAAGCAAGCCGATTTAAAAATACCACAATAATTTGTAATTTTTCTCAAACTTTGGAAGCGTCTACAGCCCTCCCTATTTGATCTGGACCATGGGTTCTGTTTCCGCCTCAGAAATAACATGTTAAAGTTTGTCGGTATGCTTTAGATACACGTTGTAGAGAGTGATATATTGCGAGAAAAGTTTAATTTGTTAGGTTCAAATACGTTCCTATGCGTCTCTGATGTTATGCGGTACTTTGTTTTTTCACATTTAAATGCACCAATAGGAATTCCGGTACGCCACTAATAATCGTTTGTTTATAAGTGTATATTCGTTTAAAACGTATCATGTTATCATCGTCCAAACGTATACAGGGTGCAGCTGAATTTGACCGAAAAACTTCGGGGGGGTGATTCATGTAAAAATCAAGTAGAAAATATACGTGATACTTTCTACATAAAACTAATATTAAGAGTGGTAAGAACCCTTATTCATTGAAAATGTTAAGAGTGTTTTCGTTAAATAATGAAAATGAAGAAGCATTTAATGACAATTTGAGCATTGTTTTATACCACCTGGACCTTGAAATACACATTAGAATCACATCAGTACCCTGCACCCTAATACAAAATACTAGGGTGGCTACCCCTGTTATTACATGCCACTTTTCTAACATCAGGAATTACAAACTTTTAATACGGTTTTCTACTAGAAAAGCACGTCAGAAGTAAAAAAGGTCACCTTGTTGTAAATGCGTAGGATCAACCGTTTTCGTGTAAAATTCGTAAAGAGTGGGCTATAAGACAATCCTTACTAAATAGGCAATACGGCGTACATGTTTGAATGGCTAGCTGCCGTACCAACTGCTTTGACTAAGGGATGGGAGAGAATGGAGGCCTAACATCTCATCAACAGCTAAGATCAATTGATACAGTAACACAAAGAACTGAACGTCAGAGAACCGGGAGAGGAATCGGCCATGACCAATACAAAGGGATTCGACCCATCATTCTCCTGGAGTGATTTCGGGAAACCATGGGAAACAGGAACAGGGATGAGCGGAGTCGGGAATCGAACCTGTAGATTCCTGCAACGTGATAAGACTTGCTCCACCTCGCTCGTTGACGAGAATGGAGGAATATGCACATACTGTACACGTTACATTAACGATAGAGTACTGTTACATTCGCAATAATTTGTATGTGTGCTTAATGTCAGTGCGTGATTACGGACATTCTATGCGTATTCCTCACGTTTCTGTACATGTATCGCTGTAGCTGACTAACGAGGATTACATACGAAAACAGTGGGTCGTGGGCAGTTGCGAGAAGAATCCAGGTCTGGTAACGACGTCATACTGACCAACAAACATGTTCGTATAAAAAAATCCGCAGTCATTACGACATCTCGAACAAGCGAGGTGGGACATTAAAATTGAGAACACGAATTGAAATTTTTGTGAGGTCATCCAGAAGAACACGTAATAATTAAATGTTACGTAATCATGTAATCGTGTTCAATAGGTGTATTAAACTCCACCATTTTTATAACGTTCCAAATGCATTAGAATACACAACAGTGAATTCAGTGAAATGTATGTATCCAAGTACACTACACAGTGTAATATTTTGTTACTATATTGCAATCATTTCCGAATTTTCAGAGCCATGAGTAATTAAAAAAACCAAATGTATGTAGGGACGGACAGAAAACCGACCATTGAAGATAGATCGCGACATAACGTCGTATACACAAATACTACAGTATAAAATGGAATACTAATGACGACACCAAAATCTCTGTCCAAAATAAAATAATACGTTTAATTCATGTCTTCATTAAAGTTTACTGGCCGTATCTTAATTACACTGCATGAAAGGACTACTGAGAAAATATGTTGTAAATGCTCTCAAATAGTATGAAACAGTAGAAGTGAAAATAAGGATAATTAAGTAAGATCTGATAACATAGCAAAGTGCAGGAGGACGACAAACCAACGTGCAGCACACACATACGGTAAATTAAGTTCTCAGTTTTGTCAATCAATTACTGATAGTTTTCACTCACTAGCTATGCTCAGGTAGACCATTTAAATGTCAGGGGTATCCGTGAGTTTAAACAAAATACGTACAAAAATATTATACTGAACTGTTCTGTTCGGGGAAACGTGGCGGCGGGACGTTAACATTACTGAGATAGAGGTTTTACCGGGAATTCTTCATTTTTAAACCTCCCGATGCAACATGGGATCATATCAGGCAGCCTCCTGGACTGGCCAGCGGGACATCCATCCTTCATTCCTTCAGTGGAACTCACAAGCGCAGGACTTCGACCCGGGGCAGCTCGGTGGCTCACACACGTCCATTCGCCATCACAGTTCATGGAGCAGTCCCTTCCTTCAGTTGCGTCCGTGCTTATTCTTCGACAACTGCATTCGACAAAGAGTATGTAAACCTCTACTGCACTTAAAATGTTTTTATGCCTTGCCAAATCACTTCGGTGCTGCACCAAATTACTCTGTTACTTATGTACTGAGAATTATTTATAAAAATAAAAACAAAAAATGAAATAACATTTGCACTTTAAAATTCTAAGTAATAAAGTCAGACGCAATATAACATAAATACAAATACCATTTAAATAATGACATTAACATAAACAGGATTTACAGTTTAAATGTCTGTAATTAAGTGCTGAAACCTACATGTTACAACTAGTATTAAAAAAATAGCAGTATCTTAACACATACAGTTCAATAATATTTTGTTACTTGTACTGTAACCTCGTTTGTGATAACGTTACTCAACAACATTCCTCCATTACAAACGAGCTAAGATGTTTGGTCATAGTTTAAAAAATAAAAGGCTTAAATGTACCAATGTAACTTTTTAGAGAATTAATATTCGAAACACAAATAGTGGCTGATAACTGGCATTTTGTTTTGGCCATGTTACAGAAATTTTACTTACGTAGTAACTATTATTAAAGTATGTACAACTGTAAACGTTAATTAGTTTAAAAAATAATTGTGCGCATAGCTGCCGACTTGTACTAATCTACCTTACGATGTCAGATTTTGCGCCCTATTGTACGATTTATGTAAATTATTATACAGTTTCAAAGCTTTTTCTAGTTTTTTTTTTTTTTCGTTTGGTCTATATATATAACAAGAAATCTGGCACTGAAATCGCATAACTTCTGTATCGAACATGTGGTATGTACATCATACTCAACTGACATATAGTGTCTTAGATAATTAAGAAAACTGTAATAACGTAGTTTCGGGAACTAGCGTCCTTCATTTATAGCCATTGTACCATATTTTTCATTACAAGGTATTGTATTATTCAGTCATCGTACGAACCTAACCCGAACATTGCCGAACATACCTAATTGATTGTAGTTGCTTGCTTGGCTAAATGGCTGCTGTGACTTGTGCAAAAAAATTCGTATGACTGTTTTAATTTGAGATGTCTTTACAGTTTACATGTAGTCATTGCTCAAAATCGCGTAGCAAACCGTGCAATGTGAAAGAAACCATTGTTAAGATCTTATTTTTACAGCAAATGTGGAAGTGCACAACATTGTAGTTGGGTGGTGTTTTTTTAAACCTGGTTTTTGCCAAGCTTCATTTTACTATTGTGGCGGGGATATTTTAGTGTGGGTGCTTGCTGTATAGACAGTCGCGTATTTAACAGCCGTTAAACGTAATTATTTAAAAACTTTTTTGTTTGGGAAATACAGCATTGCAGTTTTTAGAATTCAATTTTATAAAATCGCCAAACCATGTGGGTGTTTAGAACTGTTTTATAACTAAACGTACGTGGTATTAATAATATACGTGATTTAATACTCTCATATCTGCAGGTTCAACGATGTAATAATTATTACTCAATTCAATGGTATTTGCAGTGTCGGAGAATGGGGGTTAAATGAGCAAAGTCTGATTAAATTGGCTAATTTGCACTCTGTAAGAATTGTCTATTCATTTATGGAATTGTGAAAGAGAATTAAACTGTTATTATAAATCGTAGTTGGGGCATATCTATTCGTAAATTAAAATTGGTTCCTGTTTGTAAACTTGCAGAAACCAAAACAACCAACCAGGTTTGTTCAGATTTTTTAAGGATGGTAAAATTATAAGCAGTATTTTTGTTGGTATAACATTGTAGGCCTACAGTAAAATACTTTCTCAGGGTGGCGAGCGACCGAGAAAACTGGGAAAAGTCAGGGAATTTAAGATGTCTGCATTCGTTAATCGTTGTTTATTGTTTACTTGGCGTGGCGTGAATATTTTTTCTATGGTTCGTGCATATATTAATATCGATCATGTCTGAAGTCCATGGATTTACATTTAAATTGTATTTTACATACCGTACCGCGTAATGGAGGAACACGCCTGAACTTTTTGGCTCGTGCAGTGACAAATATGTGTTTAAAAAATACAGCATAACGTGATCTCGTGTGTGTTCATGAAAACGGTTAAGTGCTTTAAAAGTATCTGGAAAATATGTTCAATGAGTGTTATTTCCATAGCGTAATTAATTTAGGGAAAACAGTAATTACAGGAAGAAACAAACTGTATTGGTTAACCGATCCTACTACTCTTAAATGAATCGCAAAGAACCTGGTGATACTCTGCAAGGTGCAATTCGTGAAATGTTAATTTTTCTTTAAGGGCGCGGTTCACCTCAGTTTCCAACATCTTTATTTATTTTTATATTTGTACCAACATTTTTTCTTATTTTAGACATAAATTGTGATTAAATCCTCCTCTTAGGAAACTTTTGTATCTCTCATAGTTTTTTTTTTGTAATGAGTCAGAAACGTTGAAATTTACACGTTACCATTTTTTATTACATCACTAAAACCAACTGACATACCAAACCGACAAAATTCACACTGTATAACAATGTTGTCGGCTATTATTTGACATACATAAAAACGAAAATTAAAATACTTTTGTAATTAATAAAAAATTTAGAATTTTGAAACTAAAATAAAAAAAATATCAACCATTTTTAGAAATACAAAAAAAAATTTAGTTTTATATGTCAAATCATAGCCTACAGCATCGTTACACAGTGTGAATTTTTCCAGTTTGGTATGTCAGTTGGTTTTAGTGGCATACTTAAAACCGTAAAGTTCAAATTTTGACGTTCACGACTAATTACGAAAAAACTAAGAGAGATACAAACATTTCCTAAGAGGAAGATTTAATAACAATTTATGAATAAAAGAAAAAAATATCTGGTACAAATATAAAAATAAAAAAGACATTGAAAACTGAGGTGAACTACGCCCTTAAGCAACCAGGGTCGGCTTTGCTTTATGAACCACATTAAAGGCAGAAAACCCTAAGTAGGTTGGGAGCTTAAACTGTGAAGGAAGTTGGGTTAGGTTACGTTAAGTTAAATTAAGTTACAAACATTAAATAAGGTCACGTTAGGTTCCCTAACCTAAATTAGGCAACATAACAAAATATTTTACACAAGGCTTTTGCAAACATTAGAAGCAGTCTTACATAAAGAATTTTTTACCTAACCTAACCACCTAACTTAACCTAACCTAACAAAAAGGTTTTTTTTACGCAGCACTACTTATAACGTCCCCAAAAACGTTTTTCATAAATAAACTATATGTCTAAAATCAATAGTTTTGCCGGTATACGATCAGTAACGATTCTTAATCTTTACACAAAAATAATTTTATACAACCTGGTTAATTTTAATGATATTTTGTTGGTCAGGGAAATAGTAGCAGCTGACCTGGAAAGGTCAGGAAATTATTTTTACAGGTTTTGCTAGCCACCCTTATTCTGTAAGTTCCCTGTTAAGTTTGTTTTCTTTATAATACAGAGACTACCGATGTAATATTAGCCATGAACACAATACATGAATAGTCAAAATTGTTTCAGCTAATTTAATGATGTATGATTAATTATTCAGCTTGTTCTACATTTATTTTGCATGCAATACATTTGACATGTTAACAGTGTACTATTTTATTTAAAAACAAATAGCTAAAGAGGTTTAGTTGGAGGACATTTAAATGTCGCGACTTGTTTACGCACAATTTGACTCATTTTAAAAATTGTACTACAGGTGCATAATCTTTTATCCGAAATCCTCGGGACTGGCAGCATTTTGAAATTCAGTATTTTTCGGATTTCGGAATAAATGAATAATTTTTGACGAAGCTGTGTGCAGTCTTGTTTTTAAGGTTCTTGGCAAATATATTTATTAACGGTAAATAAATACAGTGGATTCTCAAGTCTCCGCTTTTCGGTTGACCAAAAGAATGCAAAATGCAGAAAACTGAACGCTGTCTTGTAAAACAAACTTTATACATAACCTCAAATGCATGTTCGTTGGAAACTAATGGCCAAAATAAGTATTTAAAAATAATTTATTAATATATAAATACTTCATTTTCTTGAGAAAAAATCCAACTTCTAAAACAGTAGAGATCAGCTACAATAATCACACTCGTTAAAATTTCGCCACGAGTAACACTAACTGTACTTTAAAATTTTGTTACAAAAGGCATTATAACATCATAGAACATATGAAACAAGGTCATATATGAAGATACATTATTCATAACTGCCAACTTAAGGAATGATGTATATGTTTTCATTGCAGCCAACTTATGAAAGCAGTAAACATATAAGAACAAGAACAACATTGCATGCTGTCGCATTGTAGTCAACCTATGATACTATAGATTGTAACAGATTTTGACTATCATTTGCCTTTTTACGTTTGTCAAGTGTGAAAATATGAATGATGCGCGCAATCTTTGCCGAAAGTACGTATTTGTTTTGAATGGACGAGCCACATGACTCAAACTCATCGGTTTTTGTGGAAACAAAAATTTCGCTGTTCGAGTCCGAAAAAATTTCAGATTTAAGAATTTTGGATAAAGAATTGTGCACCTATTTTTCTGAATCATTGAGGTTGGCAGCTATGCTGTGCACATTTTTCATATTTAATAAGGCGAATGTAGACTTCATTTCTAATGTTTAAATTATTTGCTTAAAAGTTGTGTGTATATTTCATGATAATTCATTAGAGTACTCATCATTCTGTGATTGGTGTTAGTTCATTTTCTTTTTTTTTTTTTACAGGGGACACATCACGTACTTCGGAAAATAATGTACCATATTCACCTGTACTGGTATCATCAGGCATTTCTTCAAATGGTCCCCTGGTACTTCCAGGCATTTCTTCAAGCAATCGGCTTATTGGAAATCCAATTAGAGAGCCATCACCTACACTGCGTGTGTCTCAGCCTTTTCCATGGCACTTAATTCCAGAAGGTGTTGTTAAGGCACAAAATAATGGACTCGAGCCTAAAATCTTTGACAAACAGACAATGGTACAGAATATGGCCAACTGCGACATAAATAAATTATCTAAAATCATATTCCCTAAAGAATACAACAAGTGTAGCAGCAACCATTGTTTCCAAATGGCCCACTTCTTTTCCAATTAAAACAATAAGTGGTGTACCATGTTCTGACAGTGTCAAAACAGTTGCAGTACCTTTTATATGACAGAATTAACTATCTCAAACGACAGGAGCTCAAAAATAAAAGATAAAAAGTTCATGAAAGCAGGTATGAGGATGATGATGAGGAGGAGGAGCAGCAAGCAGGAAATACACAAGCAGGCGCGTCTTCACGTAATGTTGATCGTTACGATAGGTTTGGGTGTGCCTCATTCGAACCTGTGCTTCCAGAACAAGAAAGTGCCGAAAACCAGGAGGAAAAAAGACAACTCTAATGAAAGGTCAAGACAGTTCAGATTTATCCAGCTGTAGAGTCTCGCAGCTTATGAAAGAGACCTATCCTTCACAGAGGACTGCCATTAATCATAAGTCTGTCACGAGAAGTTTGAAAACGGTACTGACTGAATGGCCCTACCTGAGGGAACCTGAGCACTATTTTGAGCATGCTTCTGTTCTTTTAGGGAAGGATGTTGTAAGGGAATGGAATACGAATCTACAGACAAAAGGCCCACAAATTTTGTCGTACATTATGAAGTGGGTTGAAAATAAAAATCCCTCCATCGACAAGACAAAATATGCAGACCGCATTAATTGTATGATTGATATCATAGAGGAGTCAACTGCAGCTGTAGTTAATTTAAGACGTGATGTGCCTAAACTTCTTGCTGCAATACCTCTTTTGATAAAGTTTTTTGGAAACAAGAAAGGTGCAGTATTCAGGATTAAAAAAGTAATATTTCATTTGTATATTGTTTATGAATACTTTTAGGCTACGGTGAAATCTCATTACATAGTACATGAAAGGAACTTTATATTTGCTCTAACACTGAAAATACTCTGTACTGAACAGGTTTTAAAGATGAAATTCTCTGTAGGGGGTAAATAGATGTATTTCATAATCAAAACTATGTTACACTAAAGTATTTCATTGTGTTTACATATACACGCACACACATTCATTAGATGCATGCATGGAATATTAATTAGTGGTTTTTCTCAAATTGCCAAAGAATAACTACTGCATTATGAACCTGCGGAGAATGCTTGTTTTTTCGTGATCCTGGTGTTGGAGGATTGCTAAAGTCGCAAAATAGCAAATTTTGTTATGTTAAGAATGACATTACAGTATCTAATCAGATAACCTTCCCCTTAACAATTTTTCTAAGAATTTGTTGATGAATTAGGACCTTGTCCACAATTTAAATTTGACAGTCCTTCTTGGTAAATGAGGCTTGTAATATTGTGAGTATGTAAATAACGACAGTTAACCAAATTTGATGAATGAAATTAATATTTATATAATGTTACATACTTACTGTTCTAATACTTTTGTACTTACTTTTTACTGTAGTTTTTATTTTCATAACCCCAATATCAATTTAGTGCAAAAAAAATAAATTTTGCAGAAGTTTTGGAACTATATGTAGATCAGTAAGTTCTTGACTCGTATGACCTACAACTAGAGCTTAAAAAATTGGAAATAAAGTTTAGAATTGAGGAATGCAAAATGGTACTTCCTGTGAAATCATTTATGTAAAGTAGTTATAAATCAGATCATTATTGTTGAAAATATAATTGAGCAGCAGTTCGCTAAACTGTATAGGATACCGATATGCTGTTCTAGTTGTTTCTTTATCTATGTATGTAAATAGTTGTTGATCTATGGCAGGATAAAGTGTGTGACTTGAAATAATTAATTTTATTCCCTACAATCTCAACAGGTTATGGGCCCAGCACTGAAGAAAGAGGCAGTTATCGGGAATAATGATTACGAATATGTGTGATTTATGGTTATGTGCAATGGTTTTTAATTATAATTCAAAACGAAAGGATTACCTGCTTTAGCATTCCTTTAATTTCAGATCAGACTTCGCAATTATGAACGGTATGGACGACTATAACGACTGGAAATTTGGCATGAAAATGTTACCGATGCGAGAAAAATTATGGGCATACGCAACTGGGGAAGTGTATGACGCAACACAGAAGCCAGACCAGGATAAGGAAATAGAGGCACTTTCCTTAATCTGCTTACATGTGGAATCTCATCTGTATCCATATGTAAGGAATGCTACGAAAGCCAAGGATGCATGGAATGAGATGGCGAAAGTATTTGAAGATAAAGGTTTGGAGCGACGAATTAGCCTAATAGATTATTTGTTGGATCAGAGGTTGGAAAACCACAATAATATGCAAGACTACATCACTGCAATCTTGACTACTGCACAGAAACTAAAGGACACGGGCAAGGACTTGGACGATGAATTGATCGCTGTAGTCATGCTTCGAGGGCTACCTGAAGAATACAGACCATTGAGAATGGCCTTAGAAAATTCTGGAATTGAAGTTACAACGGAGCTGGTACGAATGAAGTTGATTCAAGAGGCCCTAAGAAGGAGTAATGCCCATGGAGAAAATGCAGCAGAAGCAGTGTTTGTGTCCAAGAAGAAGGTAAAATTTACTGTTAGGGATGTTAGAAGTAAAATTCGCTGTTATGGATGCAACAAGCTTGGACACATAAAGGTGAACTGTACAAATCTTGCCAATTATGTGAAAGACAACGTGGACAACAGAGCATCACCATCAAGGTCAGAGGTACCACTACTTCTCACAGCATTGGGGTTGAGTACAGTGGAAAATGCATGGTACATAGATTCTGGGGCAACAAGTCATATGACTAATAGGAAAACATGGTTAAGTAATTTTAAACAAAAGGATAACCTAGAAATATCTGTTGCAAACAACCAGAGGGTTCATGTTGTTGGAACTGGTAATGCCATGATCAATGTGAATAAGACAGAAAGGGTAATTCAAGATGCCATGTTTGTGCCAGAATTATCCACAAATCTGTTATCTGTGTCAAAGATGGTAGAAAAGGGTCTGGTTGTAGTGTTCTCACAAAAGGGATGTGAGATATATCACAGTAATAATTGAGGACATGGGTGGACTAACGACTTAAGCCAGCTTGTCGTTAGTCCACCAATTGTAAATTCTGAATCCCTCATATCTATTCTCTACGTCGTATCAAAATGGTTTTCCTCAGACGCTCACAGATGGAGCTGGCGGCAAAAACATGAAGCGGTGTCTTTAGTTTGTTAGTCCAGAAAACATACTCGGTGGCATCTAAGTTCTTTGTCTATGGCCTAGAACTTAAGTTGTTAGTCCAGAGAAGCTATCTCATAGTAGCTGTATAAATCACAATGCTGAAAGTTTAATATTAATACAGTTTAAAATGGACAGTGAGAGTGATTTAAATTCTTCTGAAGAATTTGAAAAGTCTGCACAAGGTGCGAAGCGAAAATGTGACAAGAGTACATGGAAAAAAGAAACAGCGAAAAGAAGACGAAACAGTGGGTTAGGTTATGTGTCTAGAGGAGGTAAGGATATTCCAGGCAAACAGTTTGTTCGTGTAACACATTGTGGCAGTCTGAAGTGCCACCAGAAAATCAATGAAGACAATCAAAAGGACATATTTAAAGGTTTTTGGGGAATTGGAGAAAAACAAAAACAGGATACACTACTTATATGCCTTATTGATAAAAAATAAATAGTTTGTCATTAGACATATGTTAAAACAAAGAATCGGGAAAATGCTTACGTGTACAATGTAAAAGTGGATGGAAAGAGAACTGGGGTGTGTAAAGCATTGTTCATGAAGTTAATTCAAGTGAGTGAAGAAAGACTCAAAACTGTGTTGCGAGCTGTGACTAATGGAAATTTTATTGTTAATGAAAATAGAGGGAAACATGACAACAGGCCATCGAAAATTCCAATAAAATTGTGGGACTTGTTAAGGAGCATTGGGCATTATTGCCTTCTAAGCAGTCTCACTATGGTAAACGTAAATCAGAGCACAAATACTTTGATGATCCCAGCCTTAGTGTACTGAAACTGTATATAGTTTATCAGCAGTATCATTTTGAGAAAACTGGCATGGTGTTGAACGTGAAATACAGTACATATCATCGGTTTTTTCGCGAAAACAGTCCTTATGCTTTTCGTCAACCAAGAACTGATGTTTGTGATTTCTGTAGAGAAAGTGAACAGGTATTGAAAGTTAACCCTGAAGATAGTTGCAAGACATTTCTTGCTGTTCACCTTAAGAAAGTACAGAGATACAAGAGCATAAAGGATGAATATATAGCCAATGTTAAGGGCATTCCAGAAGACGATACTCTTGTGTTGGAGTTTGATTATGGTCAAAACCTCCCCGTCCCCAAGTTGTCAGTCACCTCTCAATTTTACAAAAGACTTCTCTGGTTATATGTTTTCAACATTCATTGTCATAATTATAACACGAGTTCTTTTTACTGTTTCCTAGAAAACAATGCAAAGAAGAATGCAAACACAGTGTGTTCTTTTCTCTTTCACTTCATTCAGAAGAAACTTACGACAATGAAAAATGTGAAAAATATTACATTGCTGTCCGATTCATGTGGTGGACAAAATAAGAACATTACAGTTGTTCGCTTTTGTGCTTGGGTGTCCAAAGTTTATAAAGTCAACACTACACACTTGTTTCCTGTACGAGGCCATTCGTACAATCAATGTGACCGTAACCTTGGACTTTATGGGACTCTGTTGAAACGAGTTGAAACTATTGAAACCATCGAGCAATATTTGATGTCATGAAAAGCAGCAGAAGCAACCCTTTCCCATTTGAAGTTATCCGAGCTGCCAACCTCATTGAAGATTGGAGTGAAGGATTGGCTCCCTTCTTTTTAAGTAAACCAATGAGCAAGAACAGCGTTTTCAGAATTCTGAAATACGTGAAGATCTCGTACAGCTCGACGATGTTGCTGCTTCTGAAATTTACAGTGACATACTAGTACAACCATTCAGCATTTTTTCAAAGATATTAAAATGTGTTAAATGTAAGGATGATTTGAATTTGAAGAAAGTGTCACCTCCTGGGCTGAAGATAGCAAAGAATAATGACATTTTGTCTTTGCTCAAGTTTTTGGCTCCACAAAATGCTGATTTGCTGCGACTGGTTGTGAATAATATACCATCTGATGAAAATGACGAAGTTGTTAGTGACAGTGGAGAAGATATGCGTTGTAATAATATTGTATGTACATACATACATACATTGTATTATAGTATCTAGTTGTAAATCATGTAATGTGAGGAAAACTGTGACATGAACAATACCTATTTTTAGTGGCCATGGATAAAAAGTATTCAATATTTTTATTCTGTTGTTATATGTAATGTGATAAAAACCTTGTGTAGTCTTGTATGTGACATTTTTATGAATGTTTGATTTTGTTAGTGACAGCTATGAAGATG
>PNEQ01094297.1:46288-63570 GCA_003012365.1 Medauroidea extradentata | reverse complement strand
GAGGATACAAATAAAGCATCGCGACAGTTTAGATACTAATGGCATTGGAAAAGATGATATATATTGTGCAATGTGTTCTATTTTCTGGGTGAGCTTATACATGAAAAAAAAAATATATTTTTATGTATTATTTTAATTTAATGTTACTGTACATCGCAAAATTTAAATATATAATTTTTTTTAATATTAAAATTAATATTTTATAATCACTTCATATTACGAAAAAACTATGTTCACGGACTAACGACTTAAGACATGTGAGTCAAAAGTATAACTTATTACATTTTAGATAAGCTTTAAAGCTTAGCTCGTGATTTTTTTCCCTAAGGCATACTTGAATCTATTAAAATTAATGTATAATTACAGAATATATAACATTGATTTTGTTTGACAAGACTCCGAAAATTTCAATCTTAAATATCTCAAAACGCCATTTTCTGACTTAAGTCGTTAGTGCACCCATGCCCTCAATTGCAAGGTTCAAGGAAATGCAGAATTAAGTGCTGAAAATATAGGAGGGTTATATAGGCTAAATGAATGTTCTCCCGTGAGTAACAACCTTGAACATACAGATGCAGACGAGTTAAAACGTCAAAACACAATGATAGCTGTGTCACATGAAATATGGCATCGTAGACTGGGTCACCTAAATAGAAAAGGTATGAAGGAACTGAAAAATGGCCAAGCAACAGGTATCATGTTTCCGGGGTAGGATTCGACCCATGTGTGCCATGCATTGAAGGGAAACAGTGCAGAAAAACATTTCGTAATAATTTAACTAGGAGAAGCTCTCAAAAACTTAAATCAATTCACAGTGATGTATGCGGCCCCATGAGTGAGCAGTCATACAGTGGAGCGAGGTACATGCTGATATTTGTTGATGATTTCTCTCGGAAAATATTTGTATATTTCTTGAAAAACAAGTCTGAAGTGAAAAATGTATTTGTTGAATTCAAGGTGCCAGTCGAGAAGGAAACTGGTCTACAAATCAAGACACTAAGGACAGACAATGGAAAGGAATATATAAATATCAATTTGACCAGTTTTTTGAAAGAGAATGGAATCAGACATCAGACTACAATTCCATATTCACCAGAGCAGAATGGGGTGGCAGAACGTACAAACAGATCCATCTGCGAAAAGGCTCGAAGTATGACGCAGGATGCTAATTGTCCAAAGGAACTTTTGGGCTGAAGCCTGAACACAGCAATATATCTAAAGAACCGATCCCCCCATGCTTCATTAGTTGGCTCCACTCCAGAAGAAATGTGGACCGAGAAGAAAGTGGATCTTAGTAACTTGCGTGTATTTGGATGCAAAGCATACAAATATGTGCCTAAAGAAAAACGAACAAAGTGGGATGCCAAGAGCAAAGAACTAATCTTCATAGGATATTGTGAATATTCTAAAGGCTACCGCCTTCTTGACCCTGGGAAGCCTTCACAGCTGATAAAAGCGAGAGATGTTGAGTTCTTAGAGCATTCAAGTTACTATGAATCGAAAGAGAAAACCGTTGACAGTCAGGACGGAGCCAACATATCGGAACTGCCCCCTTTGCATACAGCCAAAAACAGTAACCCTTGTGTAAAAAAGGACGAAGTTTATGAACATGGACCAGGGGAATCATCCGAAACAGATAGTGATTTCTTAGGTTGGGAGAGCCCTGCTCAAACAGACAAGTCAAAGGATAATCAAGAAGAATTATCAAATTCAGAAAATAAATGCCCAAGAATAATGGAATCGAGATACCCTGTCCGAAACAGGCAAAAGAAACTTTATCAAGATCACCTCATGTACCAGGCAATGTCGTCAAGGAGAAAGGAAAGCATATCTGACCCTAAGAGTGTAGAAGAAGCTCTGAATGGGGACTTCAGGAAAGAATGGCTGGCTGCTATGAATGATGAGTTCACATCTTTGTTGGATAATGATGCCTGGGAATTAGTAAACAGACCTGAAAAACAAAATGTTATTGGGTGTAAATGAGTATTCAAAGTTAAAAAGGAGCCTGATGGAACTACAGACAGGTTTAAAGCACGCCTGGTAGCAAAAGGATACAACCAGCGACATGTGATTGATTATGAAGAAACATGTACACCAGTTGTCAGATATGCTACAATCAGAATGTTGCTCGCAATTGCAGCACTACTTGACCTTGAGGTTGATCACCTTGATGTATCAACGGCTTTCTTAAATGGTGAATTGGAAGAAACAGTATACATGACACAGCCAGAATGTTTTGTGTCTGAAGGAAATGAAGACAAGGTTTGTCTTCTAAGGAAAGCAGTTTATGAGCTAAAACAAGCAGCTAGGGTATGGAATAAGAAAATTCACGAAGTACTGATAGTTTAGGCTTGGAACAAAGTCTACATGAACCATGCATATACTACAGAACATCAAACAAAGATTATCTGATTGTTGCCTTGTATGTCGATGACTTCCTCATTCTGTCCTCAAACAAATCTGAAAAGGATGACCTAAAATTGGAATTGATGACAACTTTCAAGATGAAGAATTTGGGAGAAGTAAAATACTGCCTTGGTATGAATATCAGCAGGGATAGAGGGGCTGGGACTATTCGAGTAAGTCGAGAACATTATATTAAGGATCTTTTATACAGATTCGGAATGGAAGACTGCAAACCGGCAGGAACCCCAATGGAAAAGGATTTGAAACTTACAAAAGGTGATATCAACATGAAAGACCCTACCATTCCATTTCAGAATCTGATAGGATGCCTAACGTACCTGGGAGTCTGCACGAGACCGGACATCTCACACTCAGTCAGTGCATTAAGCCAATTTAATCACTGTTATACGAGAGAACATTGGAAGTGTGCAAAGCGAGTACTCAGGTATGTGAAGGGAACCATCAACTACGGTTTGAAGTACTCTGCTTCTGATGTTGATCATTTAACTGGGTATGTTGATGCAGACTGGGCTGGTGATACAAACGACAGGAGGTCCTACACCGGTTATGTATTCAAGCTTGGAAGTGCAGCAATATCTTGGGAAAGCAGGAAGCAGAGAACTGTAGCACTCTCTAGCACAGAAGCAGAGTACACGGGACTCTCCGATGCTACGAAAGAAGCCTTGTATCTGCAGAGCTTGATGGGAGAGCTGTTCGACGAAGCACATTGTGTAAGGCTATTTAATGACAATCAATCAGCACAAAACTTTGTGCAAACCCAGTGTACCACAGTCGCACGAAACATATTGATGTGAGACACCATTTCGTAAGAGAGGCGGTCGAAGGGAAGAAAATTGAGATGATGTACTTGCCGAGTAAGAACATGACTGCAGATGTGCTATTTAAGGCGCTGCACAAACCCCCATCACGAGAATTGTGTACATGGACTTGATCTTGAACTCACTGAGTGATTTTCTTGAACTTTATGTTTGTTTATACTTGCTGCTCCATTAAGGGGAAGTGTTGAAAATATAATTGAGCAGCAGTTCGCTAAACTGTATAGGATACCGATATGCTGTTCTAGGTGTTTGTTTATCTATGTATGTAAATAGTTGTTGTTGATCTATGGCAAGATGAAGTGTGTGACTTTAAATAATTAATTTTATTCCCTATAATCTCAACAATTATAAATGTAATATTTGTAGCTTGTTGAATTACTATCAAAATTTGTATTACAGGAGCCAGCTTCAGATGAAGATGAAGCTACATTAGGAGATGTGCATCAGCCTATTCTGATCATTAGAGGTGAGCTGGTTAAATGATTTCTGCTCATTGTGTTTTGCATGTTGCGTTCTTTAAACAGGTTCTTTCTTTAATCTTATTTCAAGTTAAAGATGTTTTCTGATTTGTTAGGGTTATATAAATTTTTTCCTAGTAGTAGGGCACAGTGGCAACTTCGTGTGAAATAATAGCATTGGTTACTTAGTTCTTGATATTCTTGGTACCATGTTATATTCGAAACACCTTCCATTTCAAAGTATTTTACAATGTGTGGTTGTGAAAGGTTAACTTTTTGTTTTGTATGTTTACATTATTTGAAAAGTTTCTACGGGTTCTGCTTTGTATGGTGTTAATTAATTTCATAATAAATCAAAACCAATAATCTTCTGTTCGTTTTTCAAGGGACCAATAAGAAAAAAACTATGTTTGCGAGAAAACGAAATATGCGGGAAACACCTACCCCCCCCCCCTTACTTAAAAAACTAAAAACATAACCTCAAAAATTATTTTTAATATGTCCATCACATGCAAATTTGCACTTCAAATATGTGTGTATCGAATATGGTCGTAGCTCATTTGTATTACCGACGATCTAGTTTAACATCAAAGGTGGCACTCAGAGACATTTGGCGATGTCGGCATGCTTTTCACCGGGACATTTCTGTACCTCCTTTATTATTTCAAGGCATTCTTCAAGTGAGCGAATAGATTTTGAAGGCCGCGACATTGTTACAGCATTAATTTATAAATACATTTCACAGGTCTTAAAATAAAAATAGTGTACACCACTCGTCAAGAAAATTCACAAAACTTGTTGCTATCTAAACGGAAAATGTAACACAAACAAGACACATATTTGAAGGCGAAACATAACCTCTCCGACTCGTGCGCTTGCGCTCGGCTGCCTTCGGCTTTACTCGGAAGTGCACAAAATGGCGGAAGAAAATTCCCAAAATTCTTGACGTTACTGCAGTTTATTTACACTTTACTGAAATGCGGAAATAAAAGCACACATTTACAATAGAACAAAATGAATTTGTACACAATGCATGTTCGAAATCTATTGAAAATAATTTGGATATCAACTTAAAAAAATATTTCCTCTATAAAAAAAATTGCGTTTTTCTGTTGGTGGCATCATGTTTGTTGTTCGTTTAACGAAAATACAGCAATGTTTGTGTTTACACACACAACCTACAGTTCGTAAAACATTTCTTAAAATAAGATGAACGAGTGCCAAACACATCTGAAACAATAACGGTGAAATTTATAGTCAAAACAAACCAAACATATTACGTTTGTCCGTATTTTTGACAACGGTAAAAGTTTGCCTTGTGCGGTTATGTTACGTTGTTTACACCTGTTTGTTTCGAGAAGTGTATACGAGCGTGGTATGAAAATGTAAAATGTAAGTTAACTTTTTTTGTTGTTGGCGAAAATGTCTGAACGGTCAATGCGGGAAATTTATGCATATATGTACGATCTGTTGGAGATAGATAAATAATGCTTATATTTACACAACATACAAAATATTCTCTCTACGAGCATAACGGTAGAAGCAACTTTGTGCATATAAATATTTGGCTATGTTTATGTTTTTTTTTTTCAGATAATAATAAAACAAACTCTGTAGTTGTGTGATATTAAAGTTTTCTATTAAATTATATTACTTGATACCATTTATTTTACCAAAGGTTATGGGCCCAGTATCGTGATAAGGTAAAGTTAAGTATTATAATTTAAAAATTAAATAAGAATATGTAAGAAGTGATCGTGTGGCAACAGGACAACAAAATGGCAGACAGTACGTCACGCATTGACTTATTGGACAAGCAAAAATATGATGTCTGGAAAATACGAATGAAGTCCATACTTGTGAAACGTGACCGTTGGGGTTATGTAAGCGGCGATATTCCGTATCCAACTGAATCAAATACTACAGAGCGAGAGATAAAACATTGGACAACTGGCGATGAAAAGGCCAAGGACGACATAATTCTATCAATTGGAAACACCGAATTAAAGACGATAACCAAGTGCAATACATGAAAGGAAATATGGGAAAAACTGCAGTCAATCCATGCATCAAAAGGACCTGTAAGAAAAATCGAGTGGCTGACAGAGATTACATCCTTCAAAATCGTAGGAGAGGACGACTTCCGGGAACGACTGGATACGTTTATAAACATCGTTGAACAGCTAGAAGGTATGAATATAGAAATACCGAGTGACATGCTAGTAGTGTAATCCTCAAAAGCCTACCACAAAGCTTCGAGAATTTTCGATGCGTAATTAGGTCAAACGATGAATTACCAATCGTAGAGTCACTAGTTGGAAAAAAACTAGACGAAAATCGAAGTAAAAAATCTGCACAACTCACAAATAATAACGTGTTATATGTCGGAGGGCGATATAGGTAAAATCTACATCGTGAAAAATCAAAACACAAATCAAAGGAAATCAAACCATGTTTCGGTGCGGAGAAATTGGTCATTGGGCAGATAAGAGGCCACAACGACGACAAAAATTCGCAAGGAAAGTTGAATCAACATCAGAGACCCACTATGTCGTGGATCAACCAGAAGAAGTCAACAAAGTGACTTCAAGAATGAGATGGTGTTTGGACAGCGGCTTCACCACGCACATATGTGCTAGCGAAGAATTTCTAACCGACGTCCAAGAGTGTGCGACAACATTGAACATGGATAATGCAGCATCAACGATGGCGAGAGCAAAAGGACTCGCACACATCAAGACAACAACAGAAAAAGGTAATGTCGATCTAAATCTATGTAGCACCTTACTCGTAAAAGATCTTAGAACTAATCTTATCTCCGTCACTCAAAATGATCGAGAGATTTTATTTAGAAAAGACGAGGCCATCGTTAGAGACCTAAATGGAGAAGTGAAGTTAGTTGCAGATCGAGTTGGAGACCTGTATTACCTACGGGAACAGATAGAACCAGAAAAGGAAGTGAACAATGTGACAGGGAGAGTACATGCATCGGATTCTAACTTATGGCACACTAGATTAGAACGCTTGCACATGGACGCCGTAATAAACCTCTCAAGAGGTCAGGCCTCTGGGATAAAACCCCTGAGTAAGGACACAACAACGTGCGATGTATGTCTCCGTGGAAAATTGACGACGAAACCTTTTATACCAAGAGAAAATAAGAGCAGTAGGTTGCTCGAAATAATACACTCAGACCTATGTCAACCTTCAGAGATAAAATCAGAAGGAGGAAATCGATACTTTGTAACATTCATCGATGACTACAGCGGCTGGTGTGAACTATACCTACTAAAAAGCAAGGACGAAGTACTGGAGGCATTAAAAACATAAAAATTACATGGAAAAACAAACGGGCCAAAAAATTAATGCATTACAGTCCGACAATGGACGGGAATATTGCAATAAACAGTTCGACGAGTACCTAAAACACGAGGGAATCAAGAAGAGGCTAACAGCACCTTACACACCTCAACAAAATGGAGTAGCAGAGCACATGAACCGAACAATTGTCTACATGGCTAGATGCCTACTGATCCAAGCAGGATTTCCTACAATGTACTGGGGAGAAGCTATCACAACTGCTAACTATCTAAGGAACCGTTGTCCTAGTCGAAGCCATGGAGGCATGAACCCACACGAACTGTGGTTCGGAAAAAGGCCAGGCTTGAAACACCTGCGAGTGTTCAGTGCAAAAGTATTTGCACTGAGAAAGGAGACAAAGCGTCAAAAACTCAACGAAAAATCAACCGAAGGAAGGTTGGTAGGATATTGTGAGACAGCTAAGGCCTACCGAGTGCGAAGAAACGACAACGGAAAAAATCGTCATAACAAGAGACGTACAAATAGTAGAAGAGAATGTAATGAAAACGAGAAGTATCATACAATCGGACATCGAATACACTCATCCACAGGAAGAGGCTAAAGAGCCAAAGAGAGTCACCAGAAACAAGGAACACGAAAGCGAACCCTAACCAGCACGTACACGAGGAAGACCCAGTAAACAAGGAATTACGAAGCCGGGAAGACATCGAAAACTTTACAGGTATGTAAGTGCATCGAGTATTGCTTCAAGTCGAGCATCTAGTTGCAAAAATAAATCACAAGAAGAAGAGATGCCATCAGGGAGTGACGACAACGAAGTATCAAACGAAGTTTTCGTTCCAGGAGACGAAGAAGAAAAACACACTAAAACCTAAAAAGACTAAAATGAAACAGAGAAGTCACCAAGAGAAACTGAAAGCAATACTAACAAAGGAGAGGTGTTCATGAATGCAGGGTTTATCGAGGAACAAATCCTAACGACCGACATAGAGCCCGAGGAAGCAGTACGCGGGGAACGATCACAGGAGTGGAGAGCTGCGATTGCAGACGAAGTTCGTTCTCACCTCAAACATGGAACATAGGAGCTAGTAGACCGCCCAGAGCAAAGGAGAGTGATCGGATCTAAACTCATATTGAAAAATAAGATCAACGCCGAAGGAAAAATTGAACGCAAAAAGGTGCGCATAGTAGCGCTGGGATTTTCGCAAAGACCCGGTTTCGACTTCAACGAGACAGCAGCACCGGTAGCAAGATTGGAGAACGTACGACTACTAGCAGCATTATCGACGAGAATGGAAACAGAAGTGCATCAAATGGACGTTACAACGGCCTACCTCTACGGGGACATTGACGAAGATTTATACATGGAAGTTCCAGTCATGTTCAAGGAAGCACTGGAGGACATAGTTCGCTACGAGCAACAAGATTCGCCGATACTTGCAAATGCATCAACAATGTTAACAAACCTCAGAGAAGGTGAGAAAGTCTGTAGGTTACACAAGGCGATCTACAGATTAAAACAATCTGGCAGAAATTTGTACGATCGGCTGAAAGTAGCACTCAAGAAATTAGGACTTGAACCAACCATCTCAGATCCGTGCCTATTCAAATACAGTGTCGAAGAGAAAGTTTTGCTAGTAGCGGTCTACGTAGATGACATACTCGCGATGTCAAACAACGACGAAATGATCAAAAAATTCAATTTTATTCAAGAAAGAGTTCGAAATCAAGGACTTTGGCAAGGCCTAGTACTGCCTAGGGATCGAATTCAGACAAGAAAAAGGCAGAACCTGCCTAAGTCAGAAAAGATATGTCGAAGAGCTACTGGAGCGATTCAAAATGACGAACCGGAACCCACAACACACGCCGGCAAACCCAACATCAAAATTAAGAACTGGGACAGACCTGAGCAAGCCAACAAAAAATTCTCAATACCGAGAACTCATCGGGTCACTAATGTACTTGTTGGTAGCGGCGAGACCAGATACAGCGCACAGTGTAAGCGTGCTGAGTCAATTTAATGAGGACCCTAAAGAGGAACACTGGGGCGCTGCGAAAAGAGTACTAAGGTACTTAAAGGGAACATCAGGACGTGCTTTGGTCCATAACAAACAAGGTGAGAAGATCGTAGGATACGCCGACACTGATTGGGGTAATGACCCCGACGACTCACGATCGTACACGGATACGTATTCACACTTGTAGGAGTCACTATCAGCTGGAAATCAAAGAAACAATAGACTGTGGCATTATCGACAACTGAGGCTGAATATAGGGCGTTCATCGAGGCATCAAAAGAGTCAATGTACCTACGGGGACTTATTGATGAAATTGGAACCCCACAATTATCAGAAGGACTGATATATTGCGATAACCAGGGAGCAGTACAATTGACAACAACAACAACAAAATTCCACGACAAAAGAAAAACATATACGAATACAATTCAACTTCGTCAAGGAGGCTGTAACAAATTAGGATATACAATTACGACACATGCCATCATAAAACATGATAGCCGACATTTTGATGAAATAATTAGCAAGGGAGAGACATGACACCATTGTTGAAGCTATGGGAATGAAAGAGATATAGTAACCGCACATACATATTCGCATTAAAGGAGTGTGTTGGAGATAGATAAATAATGCTAATATATACACAACATATAAAATATTCTCGCTACAAGCATAGAGGTAGAAGCAACTCTGTACATATAAATCTTTGGCTATGTTTATGTTTTATTCAGATGATAATAAAACAAACTCTGTAGTTGTGTGATATTTAAGTTTTCTATTAAATTATTAATTGATACCATTTATTTTCCCACACGATCCATGTGCGCTTATTTAACATTGTTTATATAAGCAATTTGTTGGGACCGTGAAAAACGATCAATGGATCCGGGAACGATGCAACAAGGTTCCACTATATGTGCACTGTAAGTGTGATGCAGAATACATTGGCCTTATTATAAACTACAAACACTTAAGACAGAGAATGAATGACCACAGGGCCGATAAGTCACACCTAGTTCCAGCCAGAACCTCAAGGATGCACCAGTTGCAGCACTAGGCAGTTTTCCACAAACTTGCCTTTGACTCTTGCTATAACACCAAATTGGTGAGGGCCTTACCCTCCTCAGACAATAATGCAGAACTACATAACAGTGCGTGTGTGCCTGCCACCAGCGCTGTTGTTAAGTCTCCATGCATGCTAGTTACCTACCCATGTTGCGTGCTGACTGCAAATACAAATTATCCATATAAGTCGTGCGTCCTTCGTTTTTTAAATTCAAATTTTAGAAAAGAAGGTACTCAGGGTACATGGGAGAATATGGTAACTGCGAGTTTCAAAGGACCGAAATTCTTAGGGAAACAAGTTAAACTAAAATGATACCTGCAAATATTGTCATGTTCCGCAGCAATTTTTTTTCCTTTTTACAGTGTTTGCTCGTACATTTAACCTATCCTGTCGATAGTACTAACAAATAAACGTTAAAATTGAATTTTGTCCAGCGAAATTGTGTACATATTACAGAGTGAATGTCATAGACACAATTTAATTTTTTTCAGGTAAAAAGTTTCAAATTTCACACGAAAATTGGCCCATTTTCCAGAAAGTTAATAAAATTTTGTGAAATTACAGTATGGTGCACAAGTACTTAAAGAGTAGTACTCGTTGATAGAACACACACAGGAAAGGACGAACACATTTTCCTCCACTCGCCGCCTGAAGAAGCCAGCCCAGCCGGCAAAACGACGCAAGCCTCCGTGCTTCCGCGGAAAATGTGTTCGTCCTTTCCTGTGTGTATTATATCAACGAGTACTACTCTTTAAGTACTTGTGCACCTTACTGTAATATCATTATGTAATTAATAAGCTTAGTGGCCTCTTCCTGCCAAATCAAAATTTCGTGAAACTTAGAATTTCTTGCATATTTCACGTATTAACTGATTTTAATACAATTTTGCATCACAAAATGATAGGGTCTCTAGATGTAGCTTGTCCTTGCTTAACGTAAAAAAAATAAAGTTCTGGTTATGGTAGGGCTAGGACATACTTAAAAGGGTATCTGAAATAAAAAGCTGTTAAGAATTACGTGGCTTATAATTCGTAGGAAACTGTAAAGCCTTGGACTGACATAAGTTTTAAGCAAGAAGAGAAAAAAGTTGAGTTTGGTAAAACAATGTACATCCCTATTACTAATTGTATAGACAAAAATTCGTGTATCTAGAATGTTTTGCTGCATACAATTCATTCAAATAGCTGTATTAAAAAAATGTTATGTTGAAATTGTTTATTGAAATTGGTAAATTTATTTGCCGATTGTGATGTACAGTAGAACCCTGTCATAACGTTTTTCAAGAAACCCGTGAAAAAAAAATTTATATGCAGGAAACCTTTAGTAGCAGTAATCAATACTTTTACACCAATAAATGGATACTACGCAAAAGTAACTTATTTGTTAGTTTATGTACAATAGTGGCAGCTCGTGGGTTGTTGGTAGTGAGTGCGTAAGTTAAAGAACTGTACACTTGTGAATGCGCCGCTACTTATCGTGTTGTGACCAGTCAGTAAAAAGCGGCACCTACATACCAGTGTGTCAGTGGCTGTAGCGTCAACTAGCGTACAGCCCTGTACTGCAGTTCTCTGCAACTTGTGCGCTCCTTGGCAACAACCTATGAGCCACCACTGAGGTACAGTGAAATAATCGTATAATAAGATTAAATGAGGCTTTAGTTAATGTGCTATCAGAAACATGAGAAACACGTACATTTTGTGTATTATAGAGGCTTTCCCACTTGTCTTCTGTAGCTTCATGATTGCCATAAACAGGCTCACAGTCGTCTTTCGTATCACTGTAATGTACACTTATGACTAGAGCTACCTGTTTTCGGTGAAAATATTTTCATGATTTCGTCAATTTTGATGAGGTGATTTCATTGACTTTTTCATTATTTTTCGTGTCATTTCGCCGTAAATTTCACTAATTTTGTAAACGTCAAACGAATATTTTGGAGGGAACTAATGTGTGCGAAGTATCGTACTTTCAGTTAAATATTTAAATAAAATGACATTCTTCACACAAATATGTTGAGTGGTTGAAGATATACTCATTTGTTACATTTGACAGTTAAATTATGATTATATAAACACGAATTTATATAAATTGAATGAGGGATACAATTTTATGAAATTACATTTGTAGTCAGAATAGCCTATTATCAATATTACTTTTCTCAAGTAAAATCAGATAGTTTATTTAAAAATGCATAAAATTCAGTACGTCTACTTAATATTAGATTATGTTGAACATCATAACAATTTAACTTAGTTGGGTCCAACATTCGAATTTCGAACCATACCCGTACTTGTAGACTAAGTTCGGTTCGGAAAAAAAATTGAGTTCAGTTGCAAGAATAAATCATACTTTAGAGTTCAGTTCAAATATCTGCAAACTATAAGTAATTAACGAACTTCTCAATGAACTCTCACTAAAAACATATCCTAACATTCAAGCACGTAAGAATATGTGATCGTACTGTTTACATCAGTACAGAAAACTGTTGCCAACCTCTTACTCTGAAAAGTCTATATTAGATAGGTGATGGATAGTGCGACACTATAGACCAGATGGCAATATGTTTTTGCACGAAAATGCAACGTCTCTCATACTCGAATCGTGACTTTGACCGGAAAAAATATTGCTCCTGGCTAGTATGCTATGCAGTACTGAAAATAAAGTAGTATGTATATTGTGTGCAAGTTAATTTTCTAATATTTAGAAATAAATAACTGACAGCGTACCAAACAGGTTTGTGTTTTGATATTTGTATACTGTATTGTTTATTGATGAACAAGGAATGTCTTTCATACCTTTTTAAAAAGTGTCAAGAGTCAAATATTTACTTTTATTGCAATAATAAAATAGGTTACCGTTTAGTTTGAGTTCAGTTAGATATAAGTTTGAGTTCGGTGAAAAACAGGAAGGATCGGTTCAAGTTTGGATTTGCGGGAGCTATTGCTACATTAAGTTAGAGTTTGCATCGTTATAGAGATTTGAGTTTGTCTCAGCACTAAATTTAACTACCAACTATATAATAAAATTGATAGTCAAGTTTTATGGCATTGCCTCAGTATTTATTACTCAAAGTTACAAAAAAACCATAAAGAATAAAAAAACTTGGAATAGCATAACCTACATACCTTGAATTCGTTAATTCGTGTTTCACCTTTAAATGTTCTATTTAAACGTATCAATTTTACCCCCGTTTTCACTCTATTTCTATGCGTGAAGAAAATTTACATTGTGCAATTTCCCGAGACTCAAATTCTGGAAAAAAATGTGTCACATCATTACAAACGTAAATTTCATTGTTCATAATTAATGTTGCCATATTAAAAGGTATAATATTTATTTTATTAGTTCGAAATTCAAACACAAATAAATGAGAATCACGTAAAACCAGGAAACGAACACATTGCGTTAACTTATCCTAAACAACCACCATTTTCACGTCACTGTCGACACTCTCGAAACTTGCTTTCGCTGTACTACGGAACCCGGCAAAAATTGCGCAATTATTTCGTAGTTACGCACATAATTGATAAATTTCGCGATTTCAAACAGAAGTGGCAAATTTCGCGATTTCGCGCGTCGTGAAAAACAGGTGCCTCTAGGTATGACACATTCCCAAACATAAATTTCTTATTTACGAATGTTTATAATCTACGTCTTAGTTATGTTGTCTAAAATAATACAGTTAGGAAACATTTTACCTGAGTTGTGGTTATTGTCCGCGATATGTGATGTTATACGCAGGAAATAAAAACATCAGTGTTATAAGCAGGAACGGAGAGCATTATGCTTTGTGGAAAAATGGTGGTACCAAATGCAGGAAAATGTTATATGCATGAATATTATAACAGGGTTCAACTGTATAATACTCTTCCTAGTTATTTACTATTTTTCATTGGCATACAGCCGAACATAATTCCTTTTTTTTCTCGATTTTCCACATCCATATATCATTTTCCATGGCCCCTACAAATTACGACGTTACAAAATAACCCACATGGATTATTCGTATAGGCATCAATTTCCTGCACCGAGCGTTCGGACATTTTTGCCAGTGACAAAAATGTTTACTTACATTTTAATACCTCACTCGTTTACACTTCTTACTAGAAACAGGTGTAAACAGAAGTATTATAACCACGCAACACACATTTACCGTAATCCAAAACATGAACGAACGTATTATGTTTGGTTTCTTTTGACTGTAAATTTCACTGTTATTCTTTCAAGTATTTTTGGCAATCGTTCATCTTATTTTAAGAAAAGTTTTACGTGCTGTAGGTTGTGCATATAGTAATGTAAAAACAAACATTGCCCTAAGCAACAGACATATTGCTACCAACAGGAAATTTTAAAATTTTTATAGGAGAAATATTTTTTAAAATTGATATTCAAATTATTTTCAGTGGATTTTGAACGCTTACGTATAAATTCATGATGATCGAATGTAAATACAAACCTTTTCTTGCATTTCAATAAAGTTTATTGAATAAATTACAGAGTCATGCTGGTATGCAGATTGAGCTGCAGGTCGGTAGTCCGAAGTCGTTAAAAATTAATGCTGTAAGAGTAAATTTTAAATTTTTCTTCGCAGAGTTAAGAGAAAAAAAATTCTTTATGAAGAGTGAGAACAACCCCCCTTAATATGTAGTGAATACAGTAGGTGTTATTTACCTTAGATTGCTCATTAAGAATTTTCTGTTTCAGAGAATTTTTGGGGATAAATCCAGCAGCAGGCACGTCTGCCAGAAGTGGATGCTGGTGTCAGAATCTTGCAGAGCAACTACAACAATTTTTTTAATCAATGGAAAATGTAATACAGTAACTCGATGTTTGTTAACTATTACATACCATATTTATCACAGTACTCTTCCTGGTAAGACCTACACCCCACATTTCAGAACATCTACTGGTAGTTGCCGTATATGTGTACAATTTCCCCTACTTTTAATTTGCGCATAGGGAGGGGGGGCTATGCATGGTACACTAACAAAATTATTATTTTTATTTGCTGTTTGCAAAATGTGGTCATTATCATTATTAGCTGTATGTGAATTAATTATGTATATAATCAATCATTCACATCAAGCATAGGCTGCCATATCTGTTGCGTACCTGCCAACTTTTATGGATTGTCCGTAAAATGTATAGAAAGTACAAACGTTTTAATGTTTTACGGAGGCCAACAAAATTTTACAGATTTCGGGTCGTTCAAAATTTATGTGTGTATATTTCTACCACTATTTACAAATGAATAGCAGACAAATATGTTTTCCACAAACCTATCAAAATGAAACGAGTTTTACAGTGTTGTTTCTCTCCGCTATTGTGCATACATACACGTGAACTTCGTTTGTACTGTGCATTAACCAGTTTGTGACAGTAGGCACCAATAACAAAATTCGGAATACGTTTTGTTCCCGGTTTCTTATTGGGTTATTTTATAGCTAACGGCCAATCTGCGGTGTTTTTTGTATTGGCTGTTACAACATGGCGATGTGCGTGTTTAGCGTTTTTATGTGACAGGTGTGTTGTTTCTTATTCAATTATGCACTTTACTGTGTGCTTAGAAGCTGCATTTTTACCTTTGAAACTAAAAATATTTTTATATGATAAAATAGGAGTAATAATTTTGCTGCAGCTTTTATTGGTCATTTATGGAAGGAGGTATGAAGCACCTAACGTAACTAGGACTATTTGAAGTTACAGAACTACATGTATCGCACAATTAAACACAGATTTTCGTAAGTAGGTTTTGAAGGCACATTAACTAGAACTGAATCTTACCTTATACAGTATTGCATTACTCAAAACACAATCCATTTTGATATTAGGCTATTTCATGCCACATAAAATAAACAAAACTGGTTTAAATTTATATCAAACTTTGTGAAACTATTTATATTTGTAACTGTGCTTGCATGTTGTTTAAAGCTTCTAAGTGTAAATTTTGGATTATAAAAGAGTGTTGGATTTTGCAAAATATTCAGTGAGCAGGAAATTGTTCGAAGTATAACGTAGCAAATAATTGTTTTTATATCTTTAGGTCTTGATAACTAGGTCTACCTTAAAAACAAATAAACTTTTCAATTATTATTTGTGTTATTAAGTTGTAGACATAGCGACTGATGTGGTTTGGCCCAAAAATTTCCGCGTTCAGTTTACACGAAAATGCGACATTCTGGAAAAGTTTTGCTGATGGTCACTTTGAAAAGTTGACAGGTATGCTGTTGCAGCTAATGTATTACCTAGAAGATCTGCATGGTGAGCCAATTACAGGGGGTTTCTACTCCGAAGAGATTCAGCCTACGAAGTTTCCCGATGTGTATTTGATTGAAAAAGTACTGAAGCTGTGTAAAGGACAAGTATATGTGCGGTGGCTTGGACACACAAAACAGGATGACTCTTGGATTAATGAGAAAGACGTTGTGAAATAATGTAACAGTTTTTCAAATAAATGTATTGAGATAATATTTGGAACTTACTTCTTTCACTACCATTTCAATTTTAAAAAATAAGTTTTGTACATGTTATTACTAGACTGAGTCTTGCAGAAATGTATGGCTGTGTATTTGGCTGGATGTTACCAGACACCCCATAGGTGTGCAAGCAGAAACATGTGTCAGGACTGATGTCTCCAACCAACGAGGATGGATGTGTCGACTGGAAGACTACACTTCTGGACGAAGAAAAAAAAATATTGTTTGGATTTATTTTTGATGTAAATAAAATATGAATAAATATACTTGAATTTAATTTGTTTTTATGTTTAGTACCTGTTAGTCTCATTATTATTAATGTGTATACTATGCTGTTGAAAAAATGTGTAAAAGAATGTGTGTTACTAAAGGAGAATTAAAGAATATGTATAGGAAACAATGATGGGCAGCAAAGGCTTGAAGGCTGTGCTCGAGTATATGCTCTACCATATGCAGAAAGAGAAGCTGGGACAGGTTCTGACAGGCGCAGCAGTGATAGAGGTGAAGAGGGGAAAGGAGGAGGGAAGTGAGCTGGGACAGGTTCAAACAGGTGCAGCAGCTCTGGTGGAGGGGAGGGGAAAGGAGGGGGAAGTGCAAAGACAGTTCAAGGTCATGTGATGCAGGAAGAGAAGCTGGGAAAGGTTCTGACAGGTGCAGCAGTGATGGTGGTGAAGAGGGGAAAGGAGGGGGAAGTGAGC